>VWZO01012798.1:79166-94563 GCA_013396975.1 Bucco capensis
TCGGCTAGGCGGCGTCGATAGGCAGCGTCAGCTAGGCAGCGACAGATAGGCGGCGTTCGCTAGGCGGAGTCAGCTAGGCGGCATCGATAGGCGGAGTCTGCTAGGTGGCATCTGCTACGCGACGTCGATAAGCAGCGTCTATAGGCGGCATCAGCTAGGCAGCGTTGGCTAGGCTGCGTCCGCTAGGCAGCGTCGGTTAGGCGGCGTCAGCTAGGCAGCGTTGCTAGGCGGCATCCGATAGGCGGCGTCAGCTAGGCGGCGTCCGGTAGGTGGCGTCAGCTAGGCAGCGTTGGCTAGGCCGCATCCGCTAGGTGGTGTCAGCTAGGCGGCGTCTGCTAGGCGGCGTCGGCTAGGTGGCGTCGGCTAGGTGGTGTCAGCTAGGCGGCATCAATAGGTGGTGTCCGCTTGGCGGCGTCGGCTAGGCGGCATCGATATGCAGCGTACGCTAGGCGGCATCTGCTAGGCGGCGTTGGCTAGGTGGCGTCAGCTACAACAAGACTACCACATGAGATAGGAAAGAGTTCAATCAGATGACCAGCTGCAGAAAGACTTTCTGTCTTTGAGAATCCTAAGGCAATCTTATATATAATTCTTCTACATTCACTTTTTTCCTGNTGAAAGAGGCGAATGTGTGCACTACTTCTGTAGAGCAACGACTGCCCAAAGTTACCAGAAGTTCCCTTTCTTCTTTAATGAGTATTCATTACTAGGCTGAGCTACAAAGAGATGAAACCCAGTTGGTGGCAACTTTTCTGAGCCTGTTAAACTGTAAGATTCTTGTCACAGATGACTGCAGTAAAATTCCTGATGAAACAAAACATGTATTTCATTGCTCTTCCAGGTTGTTAATTTCTAGGAGGAACAAAGCTATTGAAACCAAATTATTGCTAATGCAGCCTTGTTGATTCATGTATATATATATCATTATTTCTGCAGAAGTACTTCAGGAGGTAATGTTTGATTGTCATTCCAATAAATTGGTACTCTACTGAATGATTACCTTCTTAGGGAAAAGATGAAAATAAAATTACTAGGCCATTTTGCCAGAGGAAGAATATTGTGGGTTTTTTTTATGGAAATGACCAGCATACAAAAACATTCCTAATCCATATTTTACACCTGAGGGAAGATAGGAAAGGAAAGGGCATTAAAACATTGCATCTTATTTTGGCATTTCAGGTAACCAGCTCAGAAATTTGTATTTTTTTTCTAGTTGGTTCTCATTGTCCCTCTCGAACTTTAGAAGGCGGTAGAGAGATCAAGAAAAGGAATTTGTACAGTAGTTAACAATTGATAAAAATGTTCATCTAAATAAACCAAATCAACATTGCACTCCATTTCTTTCCTGTGTTTTAAGTACATGGGCCAGATGTGTCCATCAAAGAAAGCCAGTGGGTCAGAACAAGTGTAGTTAAAACAACTTCTCATTGTACGGAACTTCCAAGGAGTTACCTATGTCAAATGGGTCTATCAGTAGTCATTGCCTCCACACCCAAGGTGTCCAACACTTGAAGAAATCATCCTGATAGACCACACAGCAGATGCGGAGCACCTTGATGATTCTGTGGTGAACTATTGTACCTATTGTCTTGTGTTACATCCACAAACTAAAAATAATGGAAAATATTATAAGCCATACCTTTCTGGTGATATAAATCATAAACTGTTAGTTAGGCGGTGTCCACTAGGCAGCGTCGATAGGCGGCATTGGCTAGGTGGCGTCGATAGGCAGTGTTGGATAGGCAGCGTTGGCTAGGCGGCATCCACTAGGCAGCGTCGGTTAGGCGGCGTCAGCTAGGCAGCGTTGCTAGGCGGCGTCTGATAGGCAGCGTCCACTAGGCAGCGTCAGCTAGGCAGCGTCTGCTAGGTGGTGTCAGCTAGGTGGCGTCTGCTAGGCGGCATCGGCCAGGTGGCATCAGCTAGGCGGCGTCAATAGGTGGTGTCCGCTTGGCGGCGTCAGCTAGGTGGCGTCGATATGCAGCGTACGCTAGGCGGCGTCTGCTAGGTGGCGTCAGCTACAACAAGGCTACCACATGAGATAAATAGGAAAGAGTTCAATCAGATGACCAGCTGCAGAAAGACTTTCTGTCTTTGAGAATCCTAAGGCAATCTTATATATAATTCTTCTACATTCACTTTTTTCCTGTTCTTAACTAAAGTTTAAACAAAATAAACCCCAAAAGTCCTGTCTTCAAAATGATTGTGATATCAGTGAAGATTAATCATTTACATAAACCCTAACGACGGATGAAAAGCATGGATGGAACCCTCCCTGGATCTTCGTTCGCGAAGCCTAGCCATGATGACGAATGACACAGTAATCCACAATCCACTTTAATTACTGTGAACCTCCTCAGTCAACATTTAATGTATAATCAAATAATTTTTCATCATATAAAGCATTCCACCATTCTAAATTGTTGATCAAGACCTTCTAGGCAGCAAATGTTTTGGGTTTACTATATCTATCTACTTAATTTTGCTTCTAATATACGATTCAAGCTGCATTTTCAATCTTTACAATTTTGGTAACCGGGATTCTCCAAATCTTGAGAAGAGAGTCACCTTTAGTTTTGGCTTTCATGTATTTCACAGATTTTCTGTTTGTCTAAATTGTCTGGAGTCTTTTCACAGCTAACAAAGCTCTGGGGTAATGATGATTAATCCTCAGTTACTGATAAATGCAAGTGCTCACACTTAGGAAGAAGATGGTATGTTTATTTAAATCAGGATATAAAAAGATCTATTCTTGGATTTACTTTTCTTTTTCAGAAAATGTCTAATTTATCTATATAACTAGGTATACAATTGTATTTTTTGCAGCTTTGCCTGGAAGTTAGTTGCAGTTTCTCTCTGAAGGAGAAACTCTTTAGGTAAAAGTTTTCCTTAGGTGGGGTCAAATAATACATAAAGAGGAATCCCTCCACTGTCTGACTTAATTCTTTCCATTATTACTATGGGATTATAAATGGATTAAGTAAAATCTATATATTTGCTGCTAGAAGCCTTGAAGGCAGTACATTTTAAATGAGATAAAATCACTTTGGAAATCTTGATTATTTTTTTTTTCTTTTTCTCTTGTCTTTTTTTTTCAAGGACTGATGATAAAATAATATTTATCAGTTGTATGGAGGGAAATGGCATAAAAGTATGCTTCTAGTGACCTGCAAGTTATAAGAAAAGATGGAGCTGCTTAGTCTATATCTACACCTTCTCAGTCCACAAGTTAAAGGCCTTTGCCATTGGCTGATTAATGTGAGAGGGCAGAGAAACTGAGATACTCCATTTATTCTCAGGGAACCATCACTGAAGTTAGTGCTGATTTATGTAGTGATATGGATTTCTTCATGATGAAAATTGGAACTATCAGAGAATAAGGCTTTTCTACATTCCCACCTATCCTTTTCTCTTTTCTCTTTTGCTCTCTGCAAATATCTGAAAGGACGTTGTAATGAGGAGGGTGTTGGACTCTTCTCCCAAGTAACAAGTGATAGCACAAAAGGAAATGACCTCAAGTTGTGCCAGGGGAGGTTTCGATTGGACATAAGGAAAAATTTCTTCACAGAAAGGGTTGTCAAGCATTGGAACAGGCTGCCAAGGGCAGTGGTGAAGTCACCATCCCTACACATATTTAAAAGATGTGTAGATGTGGTTCATAGTGACGTGGTTTAGTGGTGGACTTGATATAATTTGGCAATTTCTCATTTTTATTAACAAAAATGACTGTTGAAGAGACTTGTATAGCACTGTAAAAGGAACTGGAAAATTGTGGTACTACAGATTTGTAATCTGTATGGATTACTCTTCCTACCTTGACTATAAGGTCGTATCCTCCTCTTCTTTGAAACATTATTTTCTCTGCACTTTTACACCAGCCTTGTTTACTACTGAAGATCTGCCAGTGACAAACACCACTGAAGATTCACATTAGCAACATGAAACAACAGGGAAGACGGCTGCAAAACAACTCAATTACACTGTAATGCTCTATGCATCTTTCTTCCCTGTATCCCATACAGGCATCCTACATCTTTTACACCTGCAAGAAATTTAGTTTTGCATCTTCAGTTGTTTGCTTTTTCAAATTTCATCTCAGTTCTTAGAAGCCTAGTACAATTTTATTTTTTTTTTCTTAGTTACTCTATGCTTTATGATGGCTGGATTTCCATTTCTGAAGGAAATACATTTGACCTCCATGAATTTTAAACACAACTGCTTTTACTTTTTTTTTTTTTGCTGAAGAAAATAATATAAACCAGATGATTTCATATAGATGCAGATTTTCAGTTTTCTCTTGCTAAACTAATACATTCCAACAAAAGAATGCAGAATTGTGTGGGGTTTATAATCTGATACCTTCACTATGGACAAATATGAAACTTTTCATAGGCTAAAAAATACCATAGAGCAGTGCTCTGTAGTGGTGGTGGTAGTGATGGGAAAGTAAAGAAAAACACACTGCAGAAAAAAACCCAAGTGTGGTGAGTTAGATCATGACTCTTGACACTCTCTTCACAGCAATGAGCTGTGATCTGTAAGAGTCCCTCTTCACTTGTTATTCAGACTTCTGTTTCACAGCCCATTTTAAAAGGAAGGAATCCAGGTATTTCAGAGCCATTATGGCTTCATAAGAGACTGTTAGGTAAAACAGGGAGGAAGTATGCAACAATATTTCTCCTTCTACTTGTCCTAGCATGACAGACAAGTTCAAGTCTGATATATCACTAATGTAAATGACTGAGCTTTCCCTCCACATAAGAAAGTAATTGAAGGGGAGTGAACAGATTTTCTTAAGCAGCAAGAACTTATCCCAGTTTGTTCCAGCAAGCACAGTACCTCACAGATGCCAAACTCCTCATTACAAGTAAAGCCACTGCAGGGCTATTCCAACTGCAGACACTCCTTTATGCACAAAAGAGCTGAGACACTTGCCATGGAGGTAGGCTTTAGGTCTTATCCCTTAATCTTCTGCCATCACTCTAGCATGGCTTCCATTTTCCCTCTGAAGAGTGAAGATTGGTATTGACAGTGTAGAATGGAAGTGCAGAGGAGAATTAAGGCAGGACCAAAGCCACCTTTCCCTTTTATTGCCATTAATTCCACAAGTGAGCACAGTAAATATTTGTGAGTGCACTACAGAATAAGAATGGAGAAAAAGCAGATGAAGACTCACAGTTTTTTCTGGTGTAGTAAACAGTACAACGTCCTTTGCTCTGGGCACACTCTAAAACATCCATTGGGCTGAGTCTCTCCCTCTCTGTTAACATACCATGAGCTACATGGTCATAACCTGAAAGCAATTGTATTAAAACAACGAATTATCTTGTCTTTGCCTAAAAAATATTCTTGCAGGAGCAGAGAAGAGGGAAGGCATTTTTTTTATTATTGCTATGTATTAAAAAGATCAGAACAATTTAACTGTTCATTAACATATAAAAATCATAATTATCTCCCTAGTAAAATGTCCTTTAACGTGTTTAAACCTATAACAAATAATATGGCAAAACAACAATAAAAACATTGCTCTGCAGCTTATTTTAGAATTATTTCTTTACATCAATTTCTGATCAGTTGATGTCTAGACAGTTGCAGAATGGATTTTTCAAGAGTATGTCCTTTATTTCTTTAAGAAATCCTTCTGTTATAATGAGCCTGGTATCACCAAATTATGTAGTTTAAAAATCTTTTCCTTTATCCTTTACTTTTTTATGTCTGACCATTTAATTTTAACGGAAGAAGAAAACCAGCTATAACCCTAGTAACACTAAAGCCTGCTATTACATAAAGGTCTAGAAGGTCTTACATTTCATTTGCACAATCTAATTCAGTGACTTCACCAAACCTTATGTCGTAGGAAAAGAAAGAATTCTGCAGAGCCTGTGGATATTTAAAAGACATAATAAACTGCATGTTGGTGGCATATCTAATCTACCTGGAGAATAAAAGCTCTGAAATCTAGTCAAGAACCCATGGAAAAGAAGTGTATTTTGGCTGCATACAATGTTAGGCAGAGGATCACCACCTCACTCTCGTTAGTTTTGTCTCATTTCTGTGGCTAAGTGTGTCTGGCATGTATAAATTATTCAGCATAGAGAGACTGCTTAATGCGGCTTGACAGTTTAAAACTCTCATGTTCTTCACTTGCATCTATACATATACATTTATATAATTTTATATGCATATAGTATGCTTAAACCTTGACCTACTCCTGCATTATTTCATAGCCTAGCTAGAATAATTTGCTTTTCATTAGTAAAGACAACTTCAAACTCTGAATTGGAATACTCAGCTGTGTATGGTTAACATTCTAAAACTTATATTGGTTGGATCAAATCTTTTTGATGGAGCTAGTTGTTAATAAGCAAAAATTATTTAACTGATGCTTCAGAAGACTGTAATTCATTGGATTTCTGTGTTCAATTGTGTATTATTAGATAGTTTTGTTTGATAACAAAATAAGGTATGCACAAAACTAAGGAAGTACCAAGAGGAGAGAATTACAGGGGAAGCTCTCATGCAGAGGACATGCTGCTTCTGGGAAATCAGTATGATTTGTGCCCTAAAAAATTGCCTATATTCCAATGCTTGTAGTATAGGGAACAAGAGGAGTAATTAGAGCTTGGTGTGCAGTTGCAGGGCTATGATCTGAGTGATATCACAGAAGCATGGCTCTTTAGGAAGGGCAAATGGGGACAGTAGGAATGGGGAGTTGCCCTTTATATGAGAGAATGGTAGGAATGAGGGAAGATCTGCTTTGGAATGGAGAGCTTACAGGTAAGGATCAGTGGACAGACTAAACTGTGCAACATTGTGGTGGCTGTCTGCCAATTATCTGATAAAGAAGAAGTGGATAAGACCTTCAAAGGTCACATTTGTGGATATTGGTTCTCATGGGAATATATGTGGAGGGGCAATAGAGCTGGACACAAGCAATCCAGAAGGTTCCTGCAATGTATTGATGATTTCCCAAATAAAATTAGTGAAGGAGTTAAAAAGAGGATGTGATCTGCTGGACATCATGTTTGCAAACACAGAAGAGCCAGTCAGGGACATGAAGGCTGAGGGAAGACTTTGCTGTGGTGATTATGAGATGGTAGAGTTCTAGGTGCTAAGAGGTAGGAGCAAGGCAAAAGGCAGAATCACAGGACTTCAGAAAAGCAGACTGCAGTCTGTTCAGGGAACTACTTGAAAGATTCTCATCAGATACACTTCTGGAGAAAGGAAGTCCAGGACATCTGGTTGATATTCAAGGATCACCTTCTCAAGCTCAAGAAAGATTCATCTTAACAAGCAGAAACTCAAATAAACACTGGAAAAGACAGGTATGGAACTAAAAATAATGCCTGTCTAAATGCAAACATAATAAGGAAGTGTACAAGAGATGGAATCAGGGGCAAGTGACCCAGCAGGGTTATAGACAAACTCTCTGCCCATGCAGATACCCTGGTAGGAAAGCCAAAGGCTATGTGATATTAAATCTTATGATGGGTGTGAAGGGCAATAAGAAGAGTTTCTATTGGTATTTCAGCTGTAAAAAGAAGACAAGGGACATTTTAGATCCACTGCTCAGTGAGGCGGGGAACCTGATGACAAAGGATTAACCTTCAGGAATTCTATACCCAATGGATATTGTATGGCAGATAGTTGAAGCTGCATTTCAATACCATGGGATTCTTAGCAGTACAAAGTAAACAAATGCTTTATCCCAGCCTTGTGCAAAACTGTGGGAAATTATTTCTGCACAAACCTCATAGAAATAATTTTGCTAGGCAATCACAAGCCGTAAGAACAGGAACATGCACAAGTAGTGGGCAACATCTCATTTGAGTTGTTGTACTTTCAGATATGTCTATGAGCAACTGCAAAAGCTATGCCATTAGTACATGCTGTATCTAGACTTTTCTCATGGCCATTACATTCTAGGACTTTTAAATGTGGAAACTGGAAGAGACTCTACCATCCAAAATGAGAGGGTTTAGAGCTCTTAACATTTGCTTTGACCTTTAGAAGTAGGACATAAACTGCAGTTCTTTAATTAAGGATTTTATCAACTCAATTATTCTTCCAAGTATTTTCTACCTATTTTACCTTTATAGAGACCAACATTACTTTGATGAAGAAAGAGAAAAGAGATCTGATATGTGATATACTTTGTATATATTTTCAATGAATAGAAATCTCTGCACCTAAGACTTACCTGGCTAGATAAACAGATTCTTCTACCTATTCTGCTAAAAAACTGTCTAGAGGACTAGTGCTACATTTTTGTTCTGTTTCAGAGAAGTACTTATGCACTTTCTTGTTAAATTTCTTTTTTTTCCCCCTCTTGTTGCAGATGGAGTGATGCAATTCACTCACATAAGAGAAGTGGGAATATGTTTATTGATATAAAGCAGAGATTTAACAAAGTTTGACCTTGATAGTAAATGTGCCAGTGTTTTAACAAGATTCAGTGGCAAGGTGCACTTGAGTACCTACTGAAGAGAGGACATGATCAGACAAAACTGCACAGAGAGACCCTCTTGTTCAGTCATGATGTTTAGAAAGGACCCCTTTGCATTCTAAACTCCTTCTCAGAGAACAGCCTAAGTGCAGCTAGCTCCAGTTGTAGTCCCAAACTTGGTCAATGATATGTGCCTAAAGGATTATGTATGCACAATCAATCCTTCATGTCACTTACCTAAGATTTCAAAGTTTTGCATACTATTAATCACTTGCTGAGAATCTTTTGCAGCAAGGAATCTCTCAAACTTGTGAAGTTACCTTGAGATGCATTCTTACTTGAGAGGAGATCCTGGCATGTAGCCTGCTACTGTGCAGCAGAGCTCAGGAGGCCCTGGGATGTCCACTATTTATGGAGTAACAATAGTTGACTTACATACTGATTACAGAAGTTAAGTTTCTTCCAAATTTGGATTGAGTCAGACATTGGCCACCCCCAAGGTTAGGTGGGTGCATTGTTCACAATAACCCTTGGCTATTGTATTGTTCTCTATCTCCCCCAAATCCACTTTGAGCTGTATGCAGCTGTCATAACCAGATGCTGCTATTCAACTGACGCAGGTTGTTGTCACTTGGGCAGAGATACGGGAAATATTGGAGGAAGAGTGGAACACATTGTCACACTCTTCAACTTTAAAATGCATTCTTTGAGAGTCCTAAAGGAAAAGATCATGCAGTCAAAGCACAAAACATGATTCACATAAACTAACCTAAAAATAGTAAACCTACTACATCTCAACTGCCACCTGTATAGACCTTGTATAGAGGATAGTTATGTAAATTATGTATACATGATCAGTAAATGGCACATAGACTTCACATTAAATGATTTCTCAACTCTACATCAGAAAGGACAGATTTAGAACCAAAATGAAAATAAACTAAAAAGAAAAAATGATCCGAATGTGGCTAGGGAAAATACCTTAAAATATCACTGAACATATCAATACATGAGGTAAAAGTCTTAGGCCTCATTGAAATTGGGATTCATATTGCCATCAATAGGATTTCATCTTTAGAATGTTACTGCAAATCACTTCTTTTCGGAAAAAAAATAATACTTTCAGTGATACAACAAAATGAAGCAGCAATACATCTTATCTCAACTACACACAAGCTGCTGGCTGGCAGCAACAAGCATTACAAGACTTGACAGGATGGAATTTTAAACCAGACACAATCGTATCAATCGGAGGGCACAAGCCAGAGCCAAACTTAATAACCTGGTGCCTCCTGCATTGACGACAGAGAAAATAAATCCATAAGACAGGCAGTTCTAGGGAGGTTTCTTTCCCAGACCTTTTAAGAAATCCAGGTTTTGCTAAAGCCACAGACCAGAACAAGATGCAATGAAGAAAAACTGTACAATGTTTTAAACCTGTTAAATGGGTATTGCAAAAATCCCTGTTCCATGAGAGCTATTATGAGCAGCCAAAGAAAACTAAAAGTAAACAACAACCAAAAAAAGTAAACAACAAAACCCAGCAAAAATAGCATCTTGTTTATTAACTAACTATAAATGAAAGACAACAGGCAGGGCAAACCTCTTAGGGTAATTACTCCCTTTCACATGAGTGTTTGGCAGAATGAGTCAAAAGGAGAGGAACATCCCACACAATTCCCTAGGATGTGTCCTTCTATTTCAGAAGGGGTTGAAGTACTACAGGTAACTGAGGGACGAAATGATCTGGGACAATAGATTTGAAGCACCCACCAGCTAAAGTGTATGTAATGATTCCTCACCTGAAGCTCTGATGAGCTATGAAGGGGCATGAGGGGGGTTGCACATTCCTTTTTTTCTACAAAACACTGTCAAACCTCCAATGTCACAAAAGGCAGTGCCTCATTTTCATGAAGGCTGACTTGCCCTTGCAAAATTACTTGGCAAGTCACACAGCATTAAATGGAAGCTTTAACCTTACAAATAATGCAAAATTAAATCTGAATTACTTTTTTTTTTTAAGGCACACAACTGTAAATTCTGTGCTTGCTAATTGTCATTCACATTAAGATATCTATTATGACTTAATAGGAATAAACATGAACCATATACAAATGAGAATCATAAAAATGCCTGTCCTCTAGACATTACTGTTTGAAATATCACCTTCAAAACTAGCAGTATTTATAACTACTTGATTCTACATAAAAGAATAGGGACTTGAGACTTTGCAATCAGTGCTGCTTGTGGTGTTACTGTAAAATTACATCCCTACTCAATGAGAAATATCATAATCAGTTCCCATTGCGAGTCATTTGGAATATGCCTGGCCCAATTAAATAACTGTAAGACCATTCTGAAAGACAGTCTCTCCAGAGCATTGCAGAAATATAAAATGAGCCAAGTGAATTAGCTACAGTATGTAGGTGCCTGTAGGTGTAATTTTAAGCATTTCTAAGATCTACTCAATCAGCTCGTTCACTTTGCAGCTAACAACTGTAACAAATACCATTTTCATTCTGGGTAAGTTTTCCTCACTTGTTTCAAAAGTGTTTTCTGAATGTAGCAGCTGTGCAAGGGTCATGATTTCTAAGTATAAACTAGAACGTTACGGCCTGGCTTCTTGCAAGTGTTACAACTCAAAACAAAAGAATCTGGAAATAGCATTCAGCTTTCAATCAGTAATCATTACATAATGATGACTTAATGCCATGCAAAAAGACTACACAGGGTGTGTTTTGTTTTGGGGTTTTTTTTGTAATGGTGGAATGTGAGAACGACCTTTGAACACTTTCAGTCTTGTAGAGTAAGGAACAAGTGACATACATCCATAAAAAAATGCAGATCAAGGAATCAAATTAGTGCTGATGCAAACATTCATATCTTGCTTTCTGGTAGGAAATAGAGGCTTGGAATTATCAGGACAGAGGCCCTAAACATTTCTGATTTGCAGAAATGCTTCAAAACACTCACCTGACCACAAGATGTAGTAGCAAACGATTCCTTCCCTACCACTATTTATCATAGAATCATAGAACAGTTACAGCTGGAAGAGACCTTGGAGATCATCGAGTCCAGTCTTTGTCCTAGCCCTATCAACTATTAAATGATGCCCCCACAATGCAACATCCACCCATCTCTTAAACACCTCCAGGGATGGTGACTCAAGCACCTCCCTGGGCAGCCTGTTCCAATGGCTGACAACCCTTTCAGGAAAGAAATTCCTCCTAATGTCTAACCTGAACCTCCCCTGGCGCAATTTCCATCCATGCTGTGATTGCAACCACCTCTGCAAAATGCTATGGTTTTATCACTGTAAGTTTTCTGAGTACACCCCAGGCATTCATTTACTTCCGTTACAGAAACACTGTTTTACAGCATTTCTGTGTCTATGAGAAGAATTATAATCCTCCCCTCATTTTATTAGTAGCCATTCAAATGGATATAATAGATATATATTGCTACTCCAGCATTCATAAGTTTGTTTGTATGTTATAAAATGTATTCTCTGGTACTGGAATGAAAAGGCATGTACAAAAAGAGGTATATAACCAACCATAATTGGTTCGGAAATTAAATATACAAAAGACAGGAAATTAAAATCCTGGTGTTCAAGTTCTGTATTATCCCAATTCACCTGTGATCATGTATGGAAAAGTGATTTCAGGAGGACATCAATTGTACTTTATTATTTGTCAAACTACAAGGAGAACTGATAAGGTAGTTTGACATTTCCCATTAGAAGCAGCTGTTTTAGATTGCCAGCAACATCAAACTTGATATATACCATCTGGAATAACTGCTTCAGGATTATTTCTATTTCTTTTCATGAGTGCTCAGTAGATTTGCTTTATGGAAAAGAAGAGTGAGAGGTGACTTCATCACAGCCTCTAAGTGCCTTCATGAGGAGGAAACACTAAATAGAGAGAGCTCTTTAGTGTAGCAGAATAAGGTAGAGCAAGAACCAATGGCTTGAAGATAAAAATAAGCAAACAGGAAATAAATATATATGTCATTTAATTTATCTATAGAAATAAAACTAACTGGGAAGTACTATTTTAAAAATAAAGTTTCTTCAAAACAAGAGGGATATTGTTCTGGAACATGCTTTCACTCTGCAATATTGGGACAAATGCCAGGGAAAATATATGCTAATTGATGACCTGAGCTATACAAGAATGTAGTCTGCAAGTCCTGAGATACAAAGGCTGAAAAGAATTCAGCAAGTTGGAGTGCTGAGGAGGGCCACAAAAAACATCAGAGGGCTGGAACACCTTTTCTGTGAGGACTGTTCAGCTTGAAGAAGAGAAAGCTCCAGGGAGACCTTCTTGCAATCTTTCAGTACTTCAAGAGGCCTAGAAGAACGATGGGGACAGACTTTTTAGAAGAGCCTCTTGTGGTAGAACAAGAGGTGAACAAGAGGAGATTTAGACTAGATAGAAGGAAGAAATTTTTTACACTGAAGGTGGTGAAATACTGGTGCAGAGTGTCCAGAAAGGCAGTAGAAGTCCCATCCCTGTGAACATTCCAGGTCAGGTTGGACAGTGTTCTGAGCATCCAAATCTTGTCAAAGATGTCCCTGCTCACTGCAGGGGTGTGGACTAGATGACTTTAAAGGGTCCTTCCAATCCAACACAGTCTATGACTCTAGGATTCTATGAAATGACACAGTACAGTGAGAAGGCTTAAGTAGAATAAGGCAGCAAATAAAATCCATGAGATTCCTGTTGTAAGTACCAATTTGACTAAGAAAGTTAATACAAAGACTGACTTGGCTTTAGAAGGGAAACAAAATGACATACATGGCCCTGTAAAGATATCTTTACTGTAGGTTGTGACAGTGCAAGAGCCTTCCTCTATAAGGATTTTGGTGGGTGTACAGAGAGGCACTGGCATCTGTAAAGGCAAAACATCCAGTTCTCACACTCATCCTATAAATGCATTGTTTCTCTGATATCACTGGAATCATCTTAGTTCTGTCATCATACTAAGCCTTCCATCACTGTTATAACTAACTCCTAAGCACAAGTGAGAAATGATGCTTTCTGAGCTTTCTGGCTGGCATTTGAAAGCCCTGTTTTTAACATTAATTCTTCTGTTTCTGATAGCAACCCCTGCCCCAAAAAATCAACTATTCTACCTTCTAGGTGAATGTAATGTTTAAATGTGTCATGGAATGAAGTTATTTTTATACTCACTTTAATCCATTTAATGCAAGTAAACAACACATAATGGCAATTCTTTTCAGGAGCAATGGAAGTTGCCATACATCTGTTCACCCACCTCAATACTGATTGAACTATGTCTTATCCCCAGGGTGTGCCTAAACATCTGCTTAAAAACCTTCTCAGATGGTGCCCCAAATCAGGAACAATTCAGAATTCAGTAGAATTTTCACATGCAGCAACTTCAAGGTACAGCTGAAAAATCCTGAGGCAGCATGTACACAGTAAGCATACTAGATAACTACAAGTTGAACTTGTGCAACAGTTGCTCCAAAGACAGCTCAGAAAAGTGCTGCTATTATTAGCAGTACAATCACAACATTATTACATTTGCAGGCATAACAGATTATCAATTCCCTGAATATATTCTCTTTGAAATTGTTGAGGGGTTGTGATAAAAGAGAGAGGGAAAACATATGTGCATGAATGCTTGTAGGGACAGGGATAGAAGTACCAGGTACAAGAAGTAGCAGAATGAGAGTAAAAAAACAGTCTCCATAACCAGCATTTAAATTTTTAGGGTCTTTTCACTATCCCTGTCAAATTTAGTCCCACTAGATCTGATTAGACAATGAGACAGAACTGATCTTTTCCTATTGGGCTGTTTCAGCCTTTTTCTCTCTTGCTAGCAAAACAATTTTAAATTTCACAGCAATTTGTTTTTTCAACTTCTAGTTTATGTTGCTCTCTGATAGAATTAAAGTGCTTCTAGAACTCATACTTTCCTAAAAATAGACAATCAGTTTCATTACTTAACCCAATAGAAAAAACAATGTTCCTTTTCATATGATTGCAATCTTGCTGTATAAGATAAATTCATAAGTTGTTTTGATTAGTAGTAATACATTAAAAAGCAGACATAAAATTAACCTATGTAAAAATCTATGTATCTACATACTTGCATTAACTTCATATTTCTTAACAAAGATAAAAAAAAAGTTTTTTCTAATATATCTTTCATCTTTTAATCTTTATTTCCTGCATGAATATCAAGATGCAATATAATCTGTTGGTTGATATTCTATCATTATCTTTCAATAGCTGATGTAGTACCTAGAGCTTAATTCAAATTCACAGTGCATCAATAACCATGCAATAAGCATCTTTTCCTTTGTAAATAAGCATTCTTTGAAGATTAGATAAATGTTCATAAAAGTTATAGTCACATCAGTGTTTACATGTTCATCAAGGAGTATTGAAATTATAGACTTCCAGGGCTTGTTATTAATCCCAAGAACTAAGATTGCACAGAAGGCCTCTCTGTGCAGTATGGATTTATCAGCATAGATGATGATAAGATAGAAATCTCAGATATAGTCTACCAGATACATAAATCTGCATGCTGAAAAAATTATCAAGGTCTTCCCAAACTACATACTAGTGGTTATTGCTCACTGTGGTATGTGAAACTGTGATCAGAGGAATCATTTTTAGTATCTGGAAAATGTCCAGATGCTGGTTACATAATTTTCAAGATAAAAATGCCTAGAATATTTTCTTTCTGATTTTCTGCTAGCAACATTTGTTTTCTATTTAAGAACAAATATGTTAAGTCAAAGTGCTGGGAACATAATGAAATCCCATAGAATCATAGAATAGTTACAGCTGGAAGAGACCTTGACGATCATCAAGTCCAGATTTTGTCCTAGCCCTATCAACCTGCTAAATGATGCCTCCCAATGCAACATCCACTCTTCTCTTAAACACCCCCAGGGATGGTGACTCAAGC
>VWZO01012798.1:94728-161996 GCA_013396975.1 Bucco capensis
CTATCCAGATCCCTCTGTAGAGCATCCCTTCCCTCAAGCAGATTGACACTGCCACCCAGCTTGGTGTCATCTGCAAACTTACTAATGTTTTTTTCTTAATAAACTTGCCCATGATTTGTAACTGGAATAACACAATCACATCCAGTACTATTGCATTTTAACTGAACCTATTAAATGGCATGCAAGACAGAATCATAAAATCATAGAATCATTTAGGCTGGAAAAGATCTTTAAGATCATAGAGTCCAACTGGTAACCAAAACTGCCAAGTCCACCACTATGCCCTGTCACTAAGCTCAACATCTACATGTCTTTTAAATACCTCCAGGGATATCCAGGGATCAAACACTGTCCTGGGCAGCCTGTTCCAATGCTTGACAACCCTTTTGGGGAAAAAATCTAAATCTCCTCTGACACAACCTGAGGCCGTTTCCTTTTGTACTATCACTCGTAACTTGGGAGAAGAGACCAACCCCCCACCTTGCTACAAACTCCTTTCAGGTAGTTGTTAGAAAGAGAGCAGGTCTCCCCTGAGCCTCCTTTTCTCCAGGCTAAACAACCCCAGTTCCCTCAGCTGCTCCTTATAAGACTTGCATTCTTGACCCTTCACCATCTTTGTTGCCCTTCTTTGGACACACTCCAGCACCTCAATGTCTTTCTTGTAGTGAGGGTAGCAAAACTGAACACAGTATTTGAGGTGTGGCCTCAATAGTGTTGAGTACAGGGGGACAATCACTGTCCTAGTCCTGCTGCCCACACTATTTCAGATACAAGGCAGGATGCTGTTGGCCTTCTTGGCCACCTGGGCAAACTGCTGGCTCATATTCAGTCTCTGTAGATCAGCAACCCCAGGTGCTTTTCCACCAGAGAGCTTTCTAGCCACTCTGCCATAAGCATGTGATGTTGCATGGAGTTGTTGTGGCGCAAGTTCAGGACCTGGCACTTAGCCTTGTTGAACCTCATACCTCGACTGATTGATCCAGCCTGTCTGCATCTCTCTGTAGATCATCCCCATAAGGTTACTATATAATAATGCAATTAATCAATGAATCAGAGGCAAACAACATTTTTCTGTTGAATACCTTTTAACAGGTATTTCTTTTTAGTTTGGTTTCTTTTATCACTCTCAATTATGCTCTTAAGGTGCAAACCTTACATGTTGAGATCAGGAAGTAGCAACACAAGCTACTCACTGACCTCTTGCGATAGTTTACACTCCTCTTCACATGTGTCTGCCTGACTCAGTCCTGGCTGGCTATCTTTCAGAACTTTCCTCCAAGGAGCAGAGGAGCAGACTTGCCCCAGGCTGTGTTGCTTGCAACCAGAATTACAGTGCTCTGGAAGCAATGGCCTAGGCTATTTCTGGATGTGGTTAGTGCCAAGTGTTTCTTGACAACTCTGCTCCACACTGACAAAGCAAATTACTGATGCTATCATTTCCAGTCATTTTTTCCTCCTTTTTGCACCTCAAATTGATGATTATAGCAGGTTTGGTGCTTTTTCCTGCTTATTCCCTTCCTCATCTACTGGAACAAGACTGTCAACAAGGTGAACCTCTGATCTTTTAGTTGCTAATCACTATGTCAGTTTAGTTTGCTTTTGGATGGTGCTATCACATTGAATTAGCACTCTCCTTAGAGATACTTGTCATTTTCAGCTCTGTCATATAAGAGGTTTGGAGACCATTAAATTGCAGATGCTTGTAAAAAGAGAGGCTAAGGTAAGTAATATCTGAAAAGTTTTGCAGCCACTTTCATTACAACTTCTGAGGAAGAGCAAAATCAGTAAGTAATTATATTATTAAAGACCCTCTAAAATATATTACTTTGGAAGTTCACGTCAACTAGTGGCTTTGTTTCAGTCATGCTCCTTGAATTTTCTAGTCTACTTTCAGAAAAGAGTATCATACTTTAGATTCTGTTATATTTAATAGCCACAGTAGGAGCCCAAACTCAACATCCTTATTTTTTACAAACTTTTAAGCATGCGTGTGGGAGGTTTAACACAAAAGTCAGTTTGCACCACACAGACAATCAATAGAAGCCACTCAACAATCAAACAAAAGTACAGAAGTTCTCAAAGAACTCTCTCATTTATTACCATAACTGTAGATCTTGAAAAACAGAAGAGCAATCCCCAGCAAAGGCAAAATAAAAACCTACAGCTTAATATTTATAAGGCATGCTTATGATAGTGCATATGTAGAATAGCATATGTATAATTTAATACGTCATTAAAAAAGAAGAGAAATGAAAGAAACAAATACCATCATCTTATTCTAGATAAGAAAAATACATTATTTACACAATATTTTTACTGCATGTACCTAAGAGTCAACTGTGCTCCTACGTAACGTCAAAAGTTGTCTTTCCTGTTAACAGTGAGGTGGAAGTTTATTACCTAATATCTTATGTATTATTGCATAAAACCCCATGAAACTTAATGCAAATTTAAAGTTCTGAAGTAATGAGGTAAGGTTACTGTGTAAAATTTGTTGTACTTGGCTGACATAGTCCCCACTTTTTGTTTTAAATGTTTCATTATTACCATTAGCAGGTAAGGAGGGATTTTATTATTTATAATTCTTAAAACTATTCTTCTCATTTTCAATAGTTGGCAGTCAAAACTAGATGTTTGCAAATTAACTTCAATTTAATGTACAATTTCAGATAAATAAATGTCACTCAGATTCTGAATATATGATCTTCAAGCGATGACAAAGACTGCAGATTAATTCACAGATATTGTTCAGCTTAAATCTAATTAATCTTTTCCTTATTCTTCACTAAAGAATGCCTTAAGATTTAATTGGATAATAAAATAATAGGATAGTAGAAATCCTTAAATAAAATACATAGAGTTGCTTAGGATAAAAAACAGCTTTATCTTTTAAAAAATTATATTATTTTTATCCTTCTGTTCGTTCCATCATGCCATGTAAAACTGACAAAATAAATGATTTTCACACCTAAAATAACCCCAAATATTTGCTAAAAAAAGAAAATCCCCCATAAGAAATTAATTTCTCACTTAAATTTTATCTGGATGCAAAGGTATGTGTGCTGCTTCCGTTAAAAACAAACAAACAAAAAATTGGATATTATTTCAAAGGGATCTGAAGGAAAAAAAACCAAACAAACCCCAAAATGAAGAGCACCACAATTATTCAATTATTCTTGAAAAAATAACATATTCTCAAGAGTCATCTAAAGATTAATAAAAGGGGAATCTACATGTCCTGATCATTCAAAAGGCATGCCTGAGTCTTGGTTGAATATGGTCAGAGGTCAGATGCCTTTTGTTTGTTTTTGTTTGTTTTCCTCCAATCCAAACCATTTAACTAACCAAATTAGAGCATGAAAAAAGAATCAGAGCAATGAAGGAGCAGGTAGACTCTTAAATAACAAATGCCTGAAGTCATTTCTTCCATTAGAGGCCTGGGTGTATTACAAGTGCTGTGAAAGACAACGATTCTACATCTGTTTTTTGAAGTATCTTTGGTTAATGTGTTTTGTGCTATGTAGGCAACATCTAACCAGTATCACTCACAGCAGCCTGTGCTTTTATTTTCCATTTGCTCCCTTTTCTATAGCTCATGCAGCCATTCTGCAGGACTTTGATCCTGAACACTGATTGGTGTTCTGGCTTCATAAACACAAGTCATCAATCCATCTGTAAGCAATTTTGTTCTGAAACCGCTAGCTTCATACATGTACTTGCTTTTTTATAATGATGTGAAAAAACTCAAAATAGTATGGACAAAGGCAACACTTTTGCTAAAACTTTCACAGAAATACTGCAAATGGCTGAATAGTGCAAACACTTGATCAAATAGCTGCCAAACAGAAAGTAAACACAAACTTACTGATTGCAGCAGAATGAGAATTAATAACATTTTCTTGCCGTACATCATCTCTTTTGCCAAGAGATAATTAAAAGTTTTCATTCTCTTTAATAGAAACATACTATAGACTGGAGCTTCTTGCAATATTTCACTTATGATTAGGGGAAATTTTTCTAATGTAGAGGGATCAATGTCTTTTTTTTTTATGGATTTCACTTGTGAATGACAAACATGTCACACAAAATTTTCTTCAGTAAATGATGAAATCTGTAATCATCACTTCCCTCGATCCTTGCGCAAGGTTTCTAAATCAAGACTTTATATTTAATCCCAGCATCATTTTTTATTTTAATTCAGCAGACTCCCACTTACAATGATTGCCAGTGTCACGTCGACCTTTGCTGTCTCCTACTTTCCTATGGCTCTACCATGGGAAAAAGAAATTCTTTACTATTAATAGATTCTTCTGAAATCCTCTGCACATCTATCTTGGAATCATGCAAAGTCAATATTCAATGATATGTGCTGCCCTATCTGTCATTTTTAATCACAAACTGTGCACTCTCTGTAATAGTTATTGTAATAGTGAATGAATCACACCACTTCGATAATAATAAGGCTTATAATGCATGTAAAAGAGATGGGAATTTCACCTGAATTGTAATGATTGGTGTATTTAATAGACTATCATTGTGACATGTTGCTGGCTTTGTGCTATTAGAAAAGAGTTAGCACTAGGCATATACAGAGTTTTAATTTAAAGGAGCTTAAGATAATAAGAAGCTGATCAATGCAGAAAAAAATAAAAGTCAAGTTGTCAAACTCTATCAGGATACTGTCATCTAAAAATGATTCCTTGTGATAGAAATTATAGTTAATTTAGTATCTGAAAGAGAATGACATCTTGCAGGAACAAACAGACATGCTGACGTAGTATTTTGTTTTGTTTTAGAGTTTTTTGGTAGGAATTGGGGATGTGGGGTGATGCTTTGCCAATTGTGGTTTAAAATCATTAAAAGTGATAAAAAAAAGGAAGGTTAAATAATAAAACCACTCACAATACCCAAGAAAGATGCCCATCAATTACCACATAGCGTATGAAAACATATGATAAATACTTCAGTTTTCTTGAGACACTTTGAATATNCAAACGTTAAACCATGTTGTTAAGGGTATTGTCCAAATGCCTCTTGGGGCATCTACCACATCTCTGTGTAAGCCTGTTCCAGTGTTTGATCACCTCCTTGGTAAAGAAATTCTTTTTTACCTCCCAGCCTTCTTTTCTCCAAACTGGACAAACCCAGAGTCCTTAATTGCTTCTCACAGGACATACCTTCCAGACCTTTCACCAGCTTTGTTTCCCTCCTCTGGATGTATTCAAGGACCATCATATCCTTCTTAAATTATGGTGCCCAGAACTGCATACAATACTCTAGATGAGGCCACATCAACACAGAATACAGTGGGAAAATCACATCTTCTAACTGACTGGTCATGCTGCTGTGTTTGATGCACCACAGGATGTGGTTTGCCCTCTTGGCAAACTGCTGACTCCCATCAAGCAGCTGCCAATGTTATGAAACTGTGGTAATGTTGACCACAAGAAGAGAAGTATAAGCAAATTATAAACTCACATTAGGGACTACATAAGGAAAATGCCATGTACATATAGGACAAAATAAAATAATCTCTATTTGATTAGATATTACCATGACTTTTCATTTCCATCCCTGGATCTTAAATGGCATTCTGTCTGATGATGGTTTTTTGTTTTGGTTTGGCTTTCTGCTGTTGGTTTTTCGGGGTTCTTTTTTGTTGTTGTTTTGGTTTTGTTTGTTGTTTGTTGTTTTTTTTTTAATACATAAAAAGCAGTGTAAGAAGGGAATAAGGTCTCCTAAGATGTCTTATCAGAAATTAAATCAACTGAAATAATATTCAAAAAATAATTTTCTCATACATGTTTTAATGTTCATCTGGTTTTGAAAGGAACTCTATGTTAAAGTCATCCCCCCCTTTTTTTAGCAGGAGAAAAATGAAAAATTGCTTCAAAAGATAGGAAAGGAATGCACCTTTTCCCTTTCTTAAAATTCCAACAAATAAAGATAATGCTAAAAAAAGTTTTTTGCAACAGCAAAGAGTGTTTTGCATTTCAAATGTATTTTACCAGAGTTTGATTTTAATACATTGTTCCCTCCCTCTCTCCTGGCTTCAAGAATTTCAGTTCCTGTCTTTATAATCATGAAAATGGAGAAACTGGATAATGAATTCATAATTAATCAAACACGATAAGTATTTGCCTCTATTCTAATGAAGATGCTTTATTTAGACCAGATTTATGCTTAAATGCTTTGTGAAACAAGTACTAACCAAATTTGTTTCAAGTTCACAAGAATATAGTTCTAGTGGATATGCTCAAAAACATGACTTTCTTTCTACTGATGTTAATTGTGGATCTTTCTGGCTCACAGGTTAGTTTTCTTTCACTTGTTAATTACTGTTTCTTAGCAAGTGCCCCTATAAGGTGGTACCTTAATTCTGCAAATAAAAGTTTTCATTTTATATATCTTATGTTAGGTAGACACAATAAGATGCTTTTTGGACACAATTGTAGTTTATTCTTGTAGGTTTAGGATAATGAAGCTTTTCTTTTGGTCTAATTGTGGTAGTTTAAACTCTCAGTATTTTTATGTGGCTGAATTATCTAAATTCCTTATAAATAAGATTAGAAGGATGCTAATAGCACATCATTTGAAAGTAACAATAAGTCACTATCCTTGCTAGCTGCAGGGTTAGTGAGGCAAAGCTAATAAATTAAATTATGAAGCAAAAAACTAATGAACCTCCAGGAGCAAAAAAGCATTTCTCTCAAAATGGAAAGCATGAGATATGACAATCATGCTTCAGAGTTCAGTGAAAAAAGGAAACTCCCTAGAAGGCTGAAAATATGAGATATTTAACATCAGGAAAGAAAGAGGAGGAATAAGGTTTAGAGAGGAGTATGTTCATTACAGGGCATAGTCAAATAAGCATTTCGACCATGCAATATGCTTAGATAAAAAGATATTTAAATAATGGGGAAAAAAATTTATTTTGAATTATTTGTGTAATTGATCTATAACTTCATAATTTTATTTGCACCTTGCTTAAACTTCTTGTGCTTCAAAAGATATAAAATGGATTTCAGTTAGAAGCACTAGAGAGGGCAAAAATCCTTGTTCCAGCTGAGATGTGCTGTAGCTATCTCTAAATAGTCAGCTAGATTTATTACTACTTTTCTCCATAGCCATGATTCACAGTGCAAATGTAAATGATTGGTCATGCTTTTGGAGCAGCTGAACTAGCTCCTTCCAATAACCAAACACATTTCATAAGATCTATACAGACTTAATACTATATGGTCCCTTTCAGAAAGCCAACATGGAACGCAGCTGCTTTGCTCCAGCTGGGCTCTCTCTGAAGAGTCTAACAGCACCATCCACCTGTGAGAACACACCAGGCACACCATAAATATCATCTGATCTAATGTAGTATGAAGCAGGAACTG
Organism: Bucco capensis; assembly: GCA_013396975.1. Taxonomy (NCBI): domain Eukaryota; kingdom Metazoa; phylum Chordata; class Aves; order Piciformes; family Bucconidae; genus Bucco; species Bucco capensis. Next base: position 102,117 of record VWZO01012798.1, read on the forward strand.
GTTACCTTTTTATTTTTTTTTTAGCTTAGAATAGTTCTCTTCTTGTTTAATTTAGGCTTAGAGTAAGTATTTGGGCGCTTGAAGACAGTTGGTCTGTAACTGTTTGCTGTGAAGTCCAGTATTTGGTGGTAATTTACTATCCACAACTGTACAGAATCTTGACACAATAACCCATACACAATTTTCCTCTTGGTTTTTTTTTTCTTAAATTATATATATTTCAATTCAAAACCCTTGGTAGAACTCAGTTTCCTCTAGAATTTATAGTCCTTTTGGTATATGCACTTTAATCTTTTTTTTAGCAGTACAAAAAAACCTCTTATTCCATTCCATCCACTGGGAATGTTTCATGGTATACTCCAGCATATACTTTAACTAAATTTTCTGGACAATAGAGGAGATCAGTTGTCAACACTTCCTACACAATGAAAAAGAAAGTGTGCTAATTCATTTAAACTAGAAATCTGCAGAACCAGCAATATTTGACCATTAGTAATATATTAAACCAATATTCTCTCCCATTTATTGATTTATTTTTGTTTTACTGCCTGTTTAGTGTTCCAGGATAAGGTATTTTAGAATGGTAAGAAAAGGCTGTTACCAAGGAATGGCTGTTATGCCATGGGATTTTATTGTAATTTAGCCTTACAGTTGTTTTGTTATTGCAGTATTGTAACATTTTCTCAGGCACAGTCTGAAAATCACTTGGGGTCTTCTGTGGCCCCTGGTGTGATAACTGTGCCGACAGCAGAGGGAGCATTAAACTCATTGCCCACGGGAAAGTGTGGGCAGTGATACCCATGTTCCTAGAATCCTTGTATGGGTAGGATGAGCTTATTAGCCTTCTGGCAGTCATCCTAGGAGAAGGACAACTCTGATTCCAAACCCGGGCAGACGGAGCTCGTTTAGCCCTGTGAGGCCTTCCATCTAAGAGAAGGACACTCTAATAAAACCTCTGTCCTAAGGACCTCGCTGCCAGCGTCCAAGCTTGCTAGGCCCTGGCAGATGAACCTTAGGACTAAAGGGTGGGTCCAGCTCTGCGCATGCTGTGTCTCACCTGAAAAAAATCCATAGTGCAGGCTCAAGGGTGCTATCTGCTATCCTCTTTTTATCAGCGCGCTTGGAAAAGGTGCTGATGAGGAGTGAGGATGGAGCCCTACCTGGATCTTCGTTCGCAAAGCCTAGCCATACCATTGTAACATTTTCACTTTCTTTATTGCCTTATAAACTAAGGGAAGCTTAGGATTTCACACCCCTCAGAAAATTCCTTTCTAAACATAACGTTCATCTCACCTTCCTTCCTTCCTCCCTCGCTCCCTCCATCCCCTTCCTTCTGCACCTACCTTCCTTCCTTACCTTCCTCACCTACCTTCTTTCTGCACCTTCTTTCCTGTTACTAAAAATGAAAGTGAGTATCTTTCTGTAATGATGTTGATAGTGTCATCCAGATTTAACATGAACACCTGCATTTATATTATAGGCCTCTCTTTTTACAACAAAATTTTATTGGCCATGTGATAGCATCGGAAAAGCTGGGAGGTATCACATGCCTCATTGCCTTAACATATGGTAAAAGAGCAACTGAGAGAAATTCCAAGGAAAGAATCTTGGCAGCATGCAAAATATAGCCTCCAGACCAACAACAAGGGAGAGAGGTTAATTGCCTGCTGTGACAATCCATGTTCATTGCTCTACTGAGCACTTGCTCTCTTGCCTTCTAGAAAATTTCAGTTTCTAGACCTTACATAGCTGTAGATTAATACGCACATATGCACAAATATGTAATTATATATAGTATGCATAATTGGATATAATTACTATAGTACATATACACACATTTCTACATAAATAAATATAGACATATGGCTGAGAAATAATACTTTCTCAGTGTCCTTCTAGATGAAAGTGAGGAAGAAAATATAACACTTAAATGAAACACAAGAAAAATATCATCTTGTGTGCCAGCCTGGGAATAAAACAGAACTTCAATGACATGACATTGTTTGAAAATACCCAACTCATTTTCTCTGCTACTAGCAGTAATTACGAAGATATTTCAGAAACATATTTTAAACTAACATTAATGATATTGTTCCTTTTTTTTTTTTTGGTCATACCATGATGATGACAGCAGTGTTCATTGGCAAGGAGCTTTTTTCTTTTATTCCCAGGGAGAATGGGAAGATGGAAGGAAAGAAAAGAATCACAAGTTTCAAATTCTTCAAAGCCAATTAATAGATATTTCTTTTCTATGCTACAGTTAGAGGTATGAGATGTAAAAGAGATGTGTATACTAACTTTTTATTCAACACTAAACATTTTGATAGGGTTTAGAATTGAGACTATGAGTGCTTTCCCTTGATGACATATTTTGGTTAAATGTCACATGTTTCCTAATGCCTTTAGTGTCTATTTTTACTGCAGTGGAAAGCAGCTATTAGTGTAATGGATTGTGGTGTTTACACCACATTTATGAGCCTAATCTAGGTTTCTACAAACATGCATCATGGCTTTGTAGTCCCCTATAGAGAAGGAGGTTTTCTGGAGCAGACATAATATTAAGATTATCAGAAAATATTTGTTGATATTTATAGGAATATATTCTCCCTCTCTTCAAAGACCTCATGAAAAGATAATGTAAAGACTTTCTGAAAGTGGAATAATATTTCCTGACGAAGGAAGACTGCTTTGAAGTCTGACTGATCTTACTTTACATTAAACCTCAGAATTTTTCTTTATTGGAAATTATTAACAATGTGTAATTGCAAATATTTACAGGAGAATATCATCCAAGCCATGTGCCAGTTACAAAACACAGTTTCAAAGTCATGTTGATTAATCTGTGGAAGGAGATTCAGTTTTGCTGNCAAACCTCAGAATTTTTCTTTATTTGAAAGTATTAACAATGTGTATCATTAATCTGTGGAAGGAGATTCAGTTTTGCTGATTTTTATGGGTCAACTATTGACACTGAAAATTAAAGTGGAGGAGGGCAGCAACATTTACCTTGTCTTTCTTAGGTTAGCTGATCCTGTCAGAATTCTGCATACTATCATTCCTTGTTTGGAGGTTCTGACAAATTTGCCTCCTCCCTAATGTTAAGGACAAATAAGTATAAACACTTTAGTCAAAGACACACTTAAATTTATGGTGAGTGATTTTTTAATTATCAATACAAACGTACAAACATCCTTTTTGTCTCTTCTCTCCACCATATTTGTTCATCTTTTTTTTGTCAAGAAGGTCTCAAAGAACAATTGCCTAATGAGGCATAACAAACTAAAAGAAATTACATATGTAAATGCTTTCTGTGAGATTGTTCAGAATGATCTTAGTCCACTACACTAATTAGTCTCACTGATATTAATAAGAAAGTAAATGCTTGTCTGTCTAAGAACAACTGAGTAACAGATTACAGGTTCTAGACTATAAAAGTGGGGTTACAATTTCAATGAGAGATACAGAAATACAAGATTGTTTGTTTCTCCAACACATGCTGCTATTGCTTCAACCTTTTATCTTTGTCTATTCCCAGATTAATTTCTAGCTATCTAGATTCCCAAAGCTTTGAACATTTATAACCACTGGACATGCATCACTGTTCCCACCAGGTTATAGAAAAGAAATGTACAAAAAAATTAGGGTTCACCAACAACATAAATGTTTGCATGCAGTGTTTGAGAACACCCTTGCTCAAGACTGGGAGAAAGATAACATGGGTCTATGGGATGCCTTTCAGAGAGGATTTACCGGACACTCAAGTCAGAAGCTTTTGACTTCTCACAGACGAGAACAAAACCACTAAATAACCTCTAGTAATAACTCTGAACACTTGCTAAACAGTAAAATGGCACAACATACAAATGCAAAAAGAAAATCACATTCATTAGTGCTGAAGACTTCTAGTGCTTTTACCCAGACAAACATAAACTTAACAGGTAAGCTACTGAGGTAAACTAACCTCTTGACTCAGTCGTTCCATCCAGGTGCATATGCTTCTAAGGACATAATGAAAACTCCAGGCAAGACTGAGCTCCACATTTATCTTGGTGTCCAAAAACCTTTATACATTTGTGTCAAAAAGTAAAGACAGACCTTAGTATGAACTCACCTAGCCCCTACCAGTTAAAGTAAAGACAGACCTTAGTATGAACTCACCTAGCCCCTACCAGTTAAGTATGGAACACCTTTTGATTTCACTCCAGCTTATTAGGCAAAAGGTACAGTTTTAGCCCTGAAGCAGTCTGCATCCCAAAAGATTTGGTTTGGTTGTTTTTAGGGTTTTTGCTTTTTGTTTTGTTTTTGTTTTGTTAGGGTTTTTTTTCCTGAAAAAAAACAAAAACCAGTAGAAAATAGATGAAAATTTTCTTGTTAATTAAATCTTTGACCTATTTCCACCCAGCACTCACCCTCCCCCTAAAGAAAACACTACTGCTGGCAAAAGACACAGATACAACACAGACACAATTTTCATTTTGAAAAGTATGATTTTATTGTATCAGTCAATGCTGACAGAAATGTTACCTATATTTCTTAAAATAAGCTTAAAACGAATATTATAAACATTTTCCTTTTCCTTAGACAACTCTGGATTGATGGTAGAATGGAAACAGAATATGAAAATGTTGACAGTCAAAAATAGTCAAAGTGCTTTTTTAAAGCAAGACAAGTGCAAATAGTGACAAAGAATGGGTTAGATCATTTCTTTATCTGTTATAAATGATGGTAGGGTACAGATAACACATCTCTTTAACATCAGTCTTGGCTAGATTAGTTCATTAAGACCTCAGTACAATGTGCTAAGTTTCTCTGTGTAGGCAAGCAAATAACCTGCACGACATTATGACTTTCACTCACCACTGAGTTGAGCTGTCTTTGAATGCCATATTTCATTTACTCCTCCCAAGTAGCTCATCTGCAATGTCAGCACTTTTCCCATCAACTTGCATGAAACTAAAGGCAATGGAATGCACAATGATTTGTTAAATATGTCCTATAAGCAGATATTACTGTGCCATCATCGTGCATGTACTCCACATTACTCATGCAGAATGTTTATAAATTACATTGTCATCATGAACCTCTTTCATGCACTTTGTTTGTCCTTGCTGTCTTACAAAACACATTGGTTATCAGTCAAAGCTGTAGGAAATATTCTACAAGGTCATTCAGTGCAAAACAGATGTTCATATAATTTATAGTGATAAACATGTGTTGTGCTTTATTAGAATAAATATTAGGTAATAAATTAAATGAATCATCTTGCAGAGGGTTAATCAATGTGACTATGTGCTATGTAATTTATTTAACTGTTCAGGATTTTAAATGCTTTGGGTTTAGTAAGCTGTTCTTTTTACCCCCCCCAAAAATGGTGTAGCTGGAAAATATTTTATAACTAACTTGATATATAGATATATCTGTAATAAAAGACAACTGTTAACAGTAACTGTGGTTGTTCATCAGGACATTAACATGCACAATTTGCTGATGATCATTCATGTGCAATATCAAAAAAAGCATCAGGGATGTTACTCCCTAGCTCTCTGATAACTGAGTCTTGTAGTATTTTTTTTTTCAAAATTAATAAGATGTTACAGTTTTATTTTTATTTTTTTGTTGAAAGAGGTCTTGAGTTAAATTCCAGTGCTTGGCATCACACACATTAATCAAGTGGAGGAAGGAAAGGCTTACAGCTGATGTTCCTCAGTCGCTCTTGTTAAATGAGAAGAGAGAACATTTGATATAAAGCTGCCCCAGGACCTGCTTATGAAGCTTCCAACATAAAAGACACCAATGTTGAGGCACAGTGCTACAAATCTGGAACAAAGGCACACACATATGCATAGCTGCTTAAAATGCTCAACATTCATTTGTCGATGACTTACACGCACTGCACCAAATATATCAAGGAAGAAACTATAGCAGCAAATCCTATATTCACCATGCAAGACTTGATATTTCCTTTTAACAGATGAAAGTCCTGTTTCTTAGCTTGTATGTAGAAATTATGCTCTTTTGCTTCCTCTCTAAGGGAAGGGGGAAATAGCATGCCAAGGTGGCAAGAAGGGCAGCAGCATCCTGGCTTGTATCAGAAATAGTGTGGCCCACTTGACCAGGGAAGCGTTCATCCCCCTGTAGTTAGCAATGTTGTGGCTGTACCTCAAATACTGTGTTCTGAAGGCTGAACAAACCCAGTTCTCTCAGCCTTTCCTCATATGGCAGCTTCCCAATTGTCTATCAGCTTTTCTACTTCCACAGTCCTTACAGGAAAAAGACAAAGATTATGTTTGAAGCACTGTTATGGTATGTAATGCCAACATCACAAAGGGCATTATAGTGCCCATAAAGCATTGTCTGAGTGGTAAACCTTTCAGAAGAAAATCATACTTTGTATTGTTTTGTTAGTCTCATAATCATAAATGATAAAGTCTTTACAGAATACTTTTAGGCAAAATCGGGATATTTTCAGTTTCACTTTCTATGTTCTCTCAGTGAATACAAAGAGATAGGCATAACAAAACTTTTTTTCCATACTGGAAACAAAACTAATGTATTTGTTCAAGTGATAGTGTGTTGGGGGTTTTTTGATACATGAACAAGCAGACAAGACAGAACTCATTTGGTTCCTTTGGGAAAAACTACAAATGGTTCACCAAGACAAAAACACACCTTCACTAGTACTGTATATTTCATTTCTGTGCCAACTAAATTTCTAGATTTCAACCAAAAAAATTATATTGCTTAATGCAATTGATATTTCAAGAACAAATAATAGTAAGATTAAAAAATAAAGTAGTGTGTGTTACCCATAATAGTAAAAAGTAAGTAAAACTTACAGTTCTTTACTGAAGTCCTATCAACTGATCTTAAACAAGGGTAAAGACTTTTATATAAATTAAATTTCTGGTCATTTTAATGCAAAAATAATCACTGCTGCTTTTTTTTAAATTTTCTTCTAGTGGTAAAACAATGAATGCAAAAACATACTCACTTTTTAAAACATCTGTACTGGTTTTGGCTGGGAATGAGTTAATTTCCTTCACAGTGGTTTGTACAAGGCTGTGTTTTGGATTTGTGCTGGAAATGGTGCTGATAACAGAGAGATGTTTTAGCTATTACTGAGCAGTGCTTACACAGAGTCAAGGCCTTTGCTGCTGCTCACCCCACCCCACCAATGAGTAGAGTGGGGATGCACAAGGAGTTGGGAGGGGACACAGCTGGGACAGCTGACCCCAACTGACCAAAGGGACATTCCATATCACATGACATCATGCTCAGCAATAGAACTGGGGGAAGAAAAAGGAAGAAGGATGATGACATATTTGGAATGATGGCATCTGTCTTCCCAAATCAACATTATGTGTGGTGGAGCCCTGCTTTTCTGGGCATGGCTGAACACTTGCCTGCTGGTGGGAAGTGGAGAATTAATTCCTTGTTTTGCTTTGCTTTGCTTGTGTGGCTTTTGCTTTCCCTATTAAAGTGTCTTTATCACAACCTATGAGTTTTCTCACTTTTACTTTTCCAGTTCTCTCTTCCATCCCACCAGAGGGGAGTAAGTAACAGTGTGGGGATGAGGCACTGACTAGGGTTAAAACACATCAGACACTAAAACAATGTCTTAACATGATTGATGAGCATTTGGGATCAGGACCATAGTAGAAACTATTATCAACCCTCTATAGCTATTTTTTTTTCATTAAAAAATGGCACAACATAAGTCATAGGCCCCAAGTTATTACAAGATTTTTTGGGAAAAGATTTAAATGGATATTTTGCTCAGTTGTGACTGAAGAATATAAAATTTAGCACTCTAAAGCACCATGCTTCTGGTCTGCTCTACTCCTCAGCAAGCGAAATATTCATTATTTCACATTTTTACTCTGAGCTACAGGATTTAATCAGCAACCACCATGTTCAAAAGCATCAAAGCTCAATATGCTAATTCCTGGATACTACTAAACTTTGAAAAATGAGAGACATTAATGTAAATTGCCTTTGATGTCAATGTAAGAAATGTTAGACTTGAAAAATGCTTATGTGACTGATTAATTATGTCTCTACTGAACCTACATGTGGTCAAGGACTAAGACCTGAAGGAAGATATGGTATTCATCTCTGTTGTTCCACTGAACAATAGTGATTAAACTATGTGAACTGACTGAAATATTACTTACTATTCACCTAAAAGAAGATAAGTACACATTTCTAGAGCATTATTTCAGTTTTTAACTATAACCTACTGCTCCTTTCAGGGAAAGAGCATAAAACAGTGAGCAAACACACTAGAATATTCTGTAATGTTTTGAATGACTTACAAACACCTGCTGTTGCTGGGGAAGTTTGCTTTATTCTATATCAAGTGAGATAAAATACTTGTTAAAAAACTACAATCATAAATTCATTCTGTTCTAATTGTAATGCTTGTTGTGGAAAGTTTAACATCTCATATGATCAATAAACAAGAATATTGAGGGGATAAGTTTTTGTATTATAGTGTGGCAGTAGGGTCCACTTGTTAACTAGCATTGTTGCTCTATGGGACTATCTGGTGAGATAGATTTTAATAAGTTGAATATTTAAATAAAATTAACATTAGTATGCTAGTCAAACAAGTCAGTCAGCACTGTCCTTAAATCAATCTTTTGGTTTCAGTTTTTCAAGTCTATTGAGGCAACAGTTTGGTTTGGGTTTTTTGTTGTTTTGTTTGTTGTTTTTTTAAATAGAAACTTCACCAACATTAGTTGGAGTTCATAAATTGAACAGATAAAGTATATATATCCTTCTTTGTCCTAAGATCTTCTCAGCCTCTGAGCCTATCAGTACACAACAGAATCCCAAATGTATTTGAAAGATGGCAAAGGTGTAAGATAACTTTTACTAATTGTATACCCCAAGGATTCAGGGTTTATAATGTTTTCCTAGTATGAGATTTGGTCTTAAATAAAGTTTCATCACAGAAAATGAAATACATGTATTTTCCTGTGTAAAAAAACAGGGAGTGCCATCAAAAAGACCTAAAATTCTCAGAAAAAGAGAGTAATTCCACTCTTTCTTCTCTCTGAAATAATGTCATTTCCATCCTTTGTCTATAGAATTCTCTCATGTGTTTCAAGCTTAGAGCTCTCTGTTTCCCTCAGATTTCCTTTCTGTCCAAAAAGAGGTAGAGCAGAGATTAGAGATCCAAAAAAGTATAGTTCAAAATACTTCTTTCACAAGACAGGCTAATAGGAAGTTGATATATGGCATGAGAAGGCTTTTATGATCATTTTGGAGAGTTGCATTATTCATAAGGCAACTTCAACAATTGTAGGTATTTACAGATGATTGATGCATAAAAAGTGAAATTTCTACTAATTAAACACAAAGAAGTCTATGCAGCAAAATGCAACACAAACTATTCCTAGGTATATTGGTAGGCATATTAGGTACCAAAGCAACACAGGGCATTAATTAGCCTGGGCTGGGCTACAGTCATGTAATTCTAGGACAGAAGAAAAGCTTGTTTATCATTAGTATAGAAATTCATTCAATTTTAACACTGTGTTGATAACTGCAGAAGTATCTTCTTGGATTATCAATGAAGGATGGTAGATTAATCATTGTAGTTAAGAACTAAATATATATTTTTCTGGCAATCTAGAAGTTAACACTGATATGAAAAAATTGCTAAGAAATTCCTTCTGATCTTTTTATCACAAAGAAAGGGTTCTGTATTTCCAAAATAATTCAGTGAATAATTTATGTCTATGGCTGTAGATTGTATAATATTTAGATGAATGCTACAAATAATAGAGTACAAGTTACACCTGGAGAGATTCCGATTGGACATTTGGGAAAATTTTTCACGATGAGAACAATCACTCATTGGAATAATCTCCCCAGGGAAGAGATGGGTTCCCTAACTTTGGACACTTTCAAGATTCAGATGAACAGAGGCTGGGTCATTTGTCTAGATTGTGCTTTTGCCAAGAAAGATTGGACTAGATGATCCTTGAGGTCTCTTCCAAACTGATGTTCTATGATTCTATGAAATAAATTATGTTAATTATGTTTGCTTACAGTGTTAGCTTTAACTTTTTAGTGTATTGCTTTCCTTTGGATATAGATGAAAGAAGATTCTTTTATGAAGAGAGGAATAACTAATAAGCATTCCAAGTTTCTACCAATTCCTAATTTGCCATTCATTAATAACAATCAGACAACATCTAAATTTGCATTAGAAGACAATTCTATATGAAACTCTTACACTGGATATCTACTGGTTCTGATAAATTTACATGACACGTCTGTTCAGAGCTTAACTAACCAACAAATTATCCCTTTGTGACCCAGTCCATGGCCTTCTGATGCTTCCTTTCTTTTAATTTTGGACCATTAGGGTTTTACTTTTCCCCCGGGTAACCCAAAGTTCAAATTAAATCCATAGCCTTGTGGTCCTTTCCTACAGACACAAGGTCTTTCACTGCCACTGCTCATTACTTCTTGGCAGTCAAAAAAGAAATAGTGACATGGAATGGAATTTAGGCCCCTGCCCTGCTATGTATTCTAGTCCAACTCTCTTTAGACAACCAAGGTCCACATCTAAATAACCTCTGCTTTCAATTTTTACCTCCTTTTTATCACATCTCAGAAACCTGCAACTTTCTGGAGCTTTGAGTGTTCCTGTACACTTTTCCCAAGCTGTAGCTGATGAGCATTGCCAAAGCAGTTGCTAACCTTTCTGTTTCAGTCTGTATGAGACATTCTTACTTTCCTTCTAGGTGGACCTTATTCTAACTTTCTTTTACTGGAACAGACACCGGTCTGTATAACTCTTACAACAAAACCATAATTTAGCACTACTATATCTGGATTTCATAAAAAGTAGCTGAAGAATCTGTTTAGGTGAACAGGAAGTAATTTTGCCAGCTAAATTAGTGAATGAAATAGTCACACCAAATCTAAGGGGAGGAAAAAGTGCTTCTGGAAGTAGGATACTACTTTGTGGATATAGATTTCACGAGCACAGTAACATTCTTTGTATAAATTAGCCTGTGCAACTGCTTTTTACCAGGAGACTAACAGAAAAGTTATTATTCTTCTCTATTACTATGCTGCAAGCAATATGTATCATATTCATTTTACATGTAAAATAGCAATATTTTTCATAAAGGGTGTATTTTAATGAATGGTAGGATCTAAATATCACTGGGGCTTTGTTATCTTGTAAGCTTATCGCCAGTGAAGCAGACAGAACGGGTTTTGCCCTGTGAATATTAAGATTCCAAACAATATCTTCAGCCTTGTTTAGTGTCCCTTTTACGACATGTTTATTTCTCCAAATCTGTTTGCCCTAACCTCTTATGACAACCTGGATCACAGCCCTATTCTTGCAGAATGACCTCTGCTGCTGCTGTGGGAACTGATTGGCAGGTTAGCACATGCGAATAACCTGGCACCAACATCCTGCTCAGGACTAAGCCTGACAGATCTGGCCCGAGCCATGAATATTGTTCTAAGTTGAATTGTTGGGCTATGGAGAAATAATAAACACAGAGAGACAGTTACTACCTACTCTGAAAGTCTTATTCTGATCTGTTTATTAATATCATAAAGGAGTGCTGTTATGAATTTTTAGCAATGACCTTGAACATGAGACATTTCTAATATGTACTAATGTCTATTTTTTTATAGCTGTAGCAAAGTGCAGGGATTAAGACAATACAAGATGATACAAAACATTAATAATGGTGAGCGAATAATATATGTTTTAAAGGGTCTTTAAGATTTCTGACATCAACTAATACTTCTAGCTAGTGATACTATCAAGACACAAAGCCTCTAACTACCCTTCATAAAGGAGAAAATTGCTTGCATCATTTCACTGATCATATTAAATCTGATTTGTTTGTCAAATATGTGGAAGACCTTCAGCATTTGGCAGCAAATACCAAGGATTAGCATTCTGGAATGGTTACTGGAATGGCTGAGAAAACAACAAAAAAATATCCCTTTTGTAATTAGACATCTAACTGAAAAAGCTTGCTTGGCAGAAATCCAGTGCTCATATATTAATGTAAATAGCCATTACTGCAGCTTTCTTTATTGCTATTCTCATGAGATCCAACAACACAAATAACAAAGATGTGCCAACTGTCCTCTACTGGGATAATCTGCTCCAGCCAGAAAAATAATGCATGAAGTGTCATTGTTCCTGCAAAAGTTTTCCTATATATAAAAATAAGATGAATTTGTATTTTGCTTTTAAACCATAACAGACTTTTATGTCACTATTGACTTTTCCAGTCTGTGGCTGATAGCACGATTCCCTGTGCCAAGCAGAGGAGCTACAGAAGCATAACTAGGAGTATATGGCCTGTTAGAGAAGGATAAGGAGGAAGGGATCAAGTATCAACTTTTTTGAGACACAAAGATATTTTAAATAACTTACATTGTCCCCCTTCCAAATATTTCCCAAAATGATTACTAAATTGAATTTTAAATAATCTTAGGAAAGAAAAGAGAAAGAATACTAAAATGCATCCAAAAGCACATTTAATTAGCTGATCCTGACCCTATTCTGAAGTAAATGATGATAAATAATATCTGCTGTCAACTCTTGAAATCTACTTGCAGTAGAAAAAAGAGGGAATGTGCATATGCATCTAGAAGATCTCTGTCTTCATGCCTCCTCCCTTCTTTTATCCCTCTAAGAAATTGATATCAGGGAAAGTATATCCATAGATTATTAAGAAAAATCTATGTTCAGATCAGAAAATTAAAAGAAAAAGCTTACTATGTCTTTCTCTTTGCTAAATGCGTGCTACATTCTTAGGTTTACTTATTACACTTTTGTAATTCACTAATTAAAATATAATGGCTTGCATCAGTAATAGTGTGGTCAGCAGGACTATGGCAGAGATCATGGCCCCTGTGCTCTACACTGGTGTGGACACACCTTGAATATTGGATTCAGTTTTGGACCCCTCACTATAAGAAAAGATATTGAGCTGCTGGAGCATGTCCAAAGAAGGGCAATGAAGCTGGTGAAGGGTCTAGAGCTCAAGTCTTATGAGGAGCAGCTGAGGGAATTGAAGTTGTTTAGCCTAGAGGAGGCTAAGGCGAGACCTTCTCACTCTCTACAACTCCATGAAAGGAGGCTGTAGTGAGGTGGGAGTCAATCTCTTTTCCCAAGTAACAAGTGATTGGACAAGAGAAAACAGCCTCAAGTTGCATCAGGGACATTTAGATTAGATATCAGGAAACATGTCTTCACTGAAAGGGTTTTTAAGCCCTGGAACAGGCTGCCCAGGGAAGCAGTACAGTCATTATCATCCCTGAAGATATTTAAAAGACATGTAGATGTTGTGCTTAGTGACACGGTTTAATAGTGGACTTGACAGTTTTGTTGACAGTATAACTTGATGATCTTACAAGTATTTTCCTACCTAAAAAATTCTTGATTCTCTAAGTTATCAGAAATACATTTCTTATAAAGTTTTTCTATCATATCACCAAGTGAGATCTATTTCACTTTCTTTGACAGAATTTCACTGGAGAACTAACCTGTATTATTCTTATTATAAGGCACACCTTAAAAAACAGTGAAGTTGATTTAGAAAGCAAGTGTTAGATTCCTGAAGCTTATCAACCACAACTAGCCATATCTTTGCACCTGTTTTGTCAAGAAATTCTATATTAGTTTGGGAGTAATATACAGTATCACTCCTGAAGGTTAGTAGGCATTTAATCCATGTGCATTTTGAGAGAGGTTTTTATTTGTTAGGGTACCTTATCTATAAAAACTTCACTATATAGACAAAGAAATCTCCTATGAATTGTTTTTTCATTTTGGACTTGGAACTGCCTAAGCAGCATATTGCAGTTAATGTGAAGCTTTAAAGCACAGAAAATAACACTAGGAACTCAGTCTTCCAGGATTAATTTGTACTTCTTTTGCCTTAGACTAGCTAGATGACTGTAAATCTATAGTTGGTGATCTAGATTGTGAAGTCAGGCTTTCTGCTCACTGCACACATGTGCCAGGTAAGAAATGAACTGACATCAGGTAGCAACTGGAAGATAGTATTTTGGGTAAAGTATAGAATGTCAACTATTCTGTTTCTCTTTTTTTTTCAGGTACCTTGGTCATCATTTTCCCCATAAACCACTGAAAGAGGAACAAGGTCTGTTAACCTTTGCCTCTTTATCTTGATACCAAAAATAAAACAGATTGCTAAAACTCTGTGACAAAGGACATTCGTTACAAAATTGAGTTCTTAGTTTATCATCTGAGACAGGTCAGAAAACAAGGAGCAGAAAGGAATTGGGCATCTGGTGAGAACAGAAGTGCAGATGGAGCCAGGATCGTCATTAGAAAATTTGGCAAAGATGTTTACTTCAGTGTTTGTTTTAAATACCTAAACCCAGAACTGTGCAGAAGTGAGCATCTGGGAGGAGACAGATGGGATAGGGCAAAAATTACAGCTGCCAAAACCTTAGGAAACAATGGAGTAACTTCTAGAGAGACTGCTTGAAAGAGGAATTCTGAGGAAAAAAAAGTGAGGAAAAGTATAGTGCTTTAAGTCATGCAGAAATATAGAGAGGAGAAATGGGAAGTTGAAGTTTTGCATTGTTGAAATGTGAGTTGTGCTGCTTCTGCCATTTAAGCTGTACAAAACTGAGGTTACAAACTGTCCTCTGTGTGAGGAGATCCAATACTACATCCCTGCTCACTGCTTAAATTAAGTGAGCTCTTGAATGATCACGAGAGTGTCCTGAACACTAAGACAAAATTCTTCTGTGTAAACAGCATTTAAGTAAACCTTCCAAAATCAAGCCATGTCAAAAGCACAAAGTGAGAGAATCCCTTAAATTATACATTATAATACAGTAGACAGAGAAGTCTTCTAAATGTGAAAGCTTGACATTCAGGTAAAAGAATGCAAAATCTGGTATCCTGTGTCCTTTGATAATGTTTTAAACAGAGAACTGTTGATTGAAACAGGTAATATAGCCATTTTGCAGACTGGCAAATCTAAGCATTGTTTATGAAACTTCTAGTTTTGTTCTGCTTTTTTTCACCTGTGTCTTTTGTTTTGGTTTTAAATGTAAACTCACCTCTTGCTCATGAGTTTTATAAAATAGAATTATTTACTGGGGGGAAAAAAGGTGATAGTTTTCTGAATATAATCTGGCAGCAAAGAAAAAGTGTCTCAGAGATGGCATAAGGTTGTAATATTTGCAACCTTTACCAGGGAATAAAATGCTAACAAACAGTGCTGGATGAGTTTGGTGTAAAGGTAAGCAGAAGATATCCTTGCATATCTTCCATAGTAGTTACTCAAATTCCCAGTAGAAGAGAACAGAACTTCTCTTCAGGACACAACACCTCAAGCAACACAACAACAGAAACCTGATAAAAAAGAGCAGAGAGTTTGCATGGTAATATCTTCATGCTACACAAACTTGCAAACTAGAATCCCTTGGGATCATCTAAGCATATATGTGGTTATTCTTGTTTTACATTCATAACCCTGCTCTGGGTAAATTTATCATCATCATCATGCAAGAAAGCAAGCAGCTATTGTTAGGGTAGTACATGAGGGTTGCCAAGGTTTCAGTCACTGCAGTCAGTGGAGCCCCAGGGACAGTGCAGTTTGGTTTGCGTTAAAACAAAAACTAGTCAGTTCATACATAGTATTATCTGCCTCTGGTTTCCATTCCTGAAAATGCTGGGATGACAGGAATTATGTACAACAGCCACAAGATTTTTTTTAATGGAACACTGCAAGAAACCTCTTTATATCTAAATAGGTACAGAAGGGGCATAACTGTAGGGATCAGTAAGAATATGAAGGCAACATAACCACAAAAATACAATTTAGCCAGTCCATGGCACAGCACATCTGCAGGCCACTATTAAAAAATTATTTAGAAACAAATGCCACATTTTTCAGCAATTATGTTACACATTGAGCCAATTTTCTAGCTGAAGATCATTGAAAGAAACCTGTAAATACAAATTAGAATAGATCGAGAGTCTTATACTTAAAACATAGTATTTCAGCTTGTCTGCCCTCATATAATTAAAGAACTAAAAATAAGCATAAACAACATGAGAACACTTAATTCTCAATGACTGATGTCATATCTATCCACAGTCTGACACTCCTATTCACAGTGCCATTTGATTTTTGTGCAGGAATAGATTTTTCTGTTGTACTACAATTACTGAAGTTAAGCCATTATCTATTAACTTTTTTTGAATGCTGTCAGATAGTCTGTTATAGTGGTTTAATATCTTATATTACTTCTTATTTTCCTATACTCTTTAGCTGGGTGATTTAAAGGTCAATGTTTAGTTAGCTAGCACAGCTACTTCAAACTAGTTTATCAGAAATCTTTTTCTCTCCTGTTGGAATTCCATCTCAGTGAATATAAAAAAAAAATCCCATTTTTCATGACTGATGTAGAATTTTTTGGGGAAGAGAAATTGCAATATTGATTTACTATAAATGCATATCTATTGAGTCTAAGTATTTTGATGTTTTGTAAATCAAAATTAGGGTTTTTTTATGGCATTAAAGAAATCTAATGGTGTTGAAATTACTATGACACATAACATTCTGTATGTTGTGAGAACAGCTCATGTCAGGGTATGGGACATTTATGGAAGAAGTGGAATTGTCAGTTCAACTCTTAGAAGAAATATATTTACAATATGGTTTAGTGTTGCTCAGTATTGACCTGTGCTGGAGTTAAGGATTTCAGGATATTTCAGCAGATCCTTTTGCTAGTGTGTACTGACTCGTTGAATGAACTTGAAACTAATAATTCATTTTTATTTTCTCAATTTAAGATTTTAATAAAAAAATAATGGTTTTCTGTGAAAATATTAAAGTATAAATACCACTTTTTCTCAGAACTGTTTTCAAGGGAAAATTCTTCAGCCTTCACCTTTAAAAGATTTTTTTTTTTATATTCTCTGGAGAAAAAAAATTATAGAATTTTACACTTGGGCTTTTTGAGTTTGTAGTTCTAACAGGAAATTTTCTTCTCAGATGCAAATTTAAAAAGTCACTCTTCTTCTCTGATATTGATCAAATTGTTATGCATGGACAGCCAACACCGAAATAAGTTCCTGGAGTTTTAAAGAGCAGGTTACACACTAAAAATATGTCCTTGGCAATGCACTAGGCTTCACAGGATTTCATAGTATGCTTCATAAACTGATTAAGGGTGTCACTTTAAAAAAAAAAGGAAAAAAATGTACATTAAGTCTTGCTAACTCCTATTGGAAAATGCTTCCTAGGTGTTTATATATGCCTCTTCAAAATAAGCAAACACTAGGTCTTGTGGAAAATTCTACATATTAATAAAGAAAACTCTTTGCTTAAATACACATTTTAACAGGTATAGATACCTAACTGCATCATCTCTCCTACAATGCAGCATTACCTAAGCCTCTTGGTCAGAGGAAAACATATATTGCAGGAGAGCTGCATAACTGATGTATCTCTTGAAGATGTGACCAAGCTAAGCAAAGTAGTCCATAAAGAACAGGGCCATGAAATCTTCAGATTAAAGTCTTAAGGAGTTATTTTACCTAAATTACAGAATTGAAATATTTTCTTATATATGCATTTTTACTATTCATTGCTCTTTCAAAAAATACACACAAATTAAACGGTTAATGTAGATGTAATAGGAAACACTAGAACAATTTAGAAAAAGCTTCTATTAAATATATATATATTTATTCATGTTAGAAAATGATCATGTGAAGAGTAACAAGTGGTGGTGGATTTCAAAGTCCTCAAAGGGATTTTATAAATCATTGCCTCAAAACTATACACTGAGGAGCCATACATGAGTTGTTTGATTTTTTTTTAAACAAATAGTAATGTAATACAGATTAAAAAAGAGTGGATCAAATCAAATATACTCACTACCATTCATTGTCTAGTACCAAAGCCTGATTGCACAGAGAAGAAATTCCCATGTCTGAACCTAAAACTAAATCACTGTCTGCAAAAAAAAGCTAAAAAAATGAAGAGAGTTTTCAGCATCTTCAGGGATTTTCCTTGAAGTATCTGCCACACAAACACAGCTCTAAGTATCTTTGTTGCAAGAACAGTAACTCTCAAACGTAATTCTACTTACATTTCATCAAAGTATATGAAATAACATTGGTTTGTAAGCAAAAATTTGTATGCTTTCCAGTTAATGAGTGAAACAATTCCTTTAATCAGGAGGAGGAGATGAGGAACTGAAATGTAAACTGTTTTAGTCTAAATGGACAAAAATCTATAAACATGCAATCGAGCTGTCTGGTTTGGTCTCACTACAAATGGATAAAAACCCTATAGGTACTCAAAGTCTGCTAAAGGATATAGAGGAAGAAGATAAATTTCTGCTGATTCTGGAACTGTTGGTGTTTCTGAGCTAGTTGTAATCATGTAGTATGAGGTATACTGAAAGAGATATTCCAGTAAAAACCTCCTTTAGATTGCTTCTTATAAGACTGTCCATCCTCTATTCAATTTAACCTCTCCAACATCTGATCTTTATATCTGATGAAGTCCAACACTGATCATAGTCAATAAAGCAGGAAGAAAATGGAAATAAGGAATAACAGGGAATACTTCAAAGCCTGCTGCCTTACCATGTATTCAGACTGAAATTCAGACACTTCTTTTAAGTTGCCTAACTAGGGAATTAGATAGTACGCTCTCCAGAAATCTTATGGAATCATAGAATGGTTAGGGTTGGAAGGGACCTCTGGAGGTCATCTAGTCCAACTCCCCTGCACTGGGCAGGGACATCCCCAACTAGATCAGCTTGCCCAGAGCCCTGGCAAGCCTCACCTTGAATGCCTCCAGGGATGGGGCCTCAACCACCTCCCTGGGCAACCTGTGCCAATGTTCCACCACCCTTGTGGTGAGGAACTTCTTCCTAATATCCAATTTAAATCTACTCCTCTCCAATTTAAAACCATTGCCCCTTGTCCTTTCACTGCAGGCCTTTGCAAACAGGCCCTCTCCAGCCTTCTTGTAAGTTCCCTTTAAGTACTGGAAAGTCACTATTAGGTCCCCTTGCCTTCTCCCCCTTCATTTGTTAGGGTCTTTAATGCAAAAGAATATAATACTTCTTATGATTCATTCTACTGGGAAGAGTCTTCATTTATTAGTGATTCACACTATGAAATTGTGTAAGAATTCTGTAAGGACTGAGAATAGTGATGATGGTCAATGACAGTCTAAGAGCAGTTAGATATTGCAGACAGAATGCCCTCTTCTACTCTCATAACTCTATGTCTCCTACCTCCGAGTTTCTATGTTACAGGCACTGAGAAATTTCCTTTCTTGTGCTTCACTTCTCAATCAAAATTGGTTTTATGTGCAGTTCTAAGTTTTAAGGGGCTGCATATCTGATTTGGGAATTAGAGTTTGACATAAATTTTAAAATCTTTCAGCACCCCAGAGCATCTAATGGGAGAAGAGCAATGGATAACACACATGGAAAACATGCTGAAAGTGCTTATATGAAAGAGTGCAGGCAACAGGCTAGCTTCAGACATCAAAGACTATATAGACAACATGTGTGCGTGTATGGCTAGGCTTCGCGAATGAAGCTCCAGGGAGGGCTCCATCCATGCTCCTCCTCAGCGCCTTTTCCAAGCGTGCTGATAAAAAGAGGATAGCAGATAGCACCCTCGAGCGTGCACTATGGATTTTTTTTTAGGTGAGACACAGCATGTGCAGAGCTGGACCCACCCTTTAGTCCTAAGGTTCATCTGCCAGGGCCTAGCAAGCTTGGACGCTGGCAGCCAAGTCCTTAGGACGTAGATAGACAACATAACACACTACTAATTTACCACAAACATAAGCCCACATGGAGTGGAGACTGAAGCTGCAGAGATACAAAAACAACTGCATACTGAGTAGCTCTCTGTGAAATGGTTTGTACACTCAAATAAGCCTTTTTTTTTCTTTTCAACTGTCAAGGGGAAAAAAAAAATCTATTTTTTTTGGCCAGAATATTTCATACTCAGCCATAAATATTTTTTAAACCCCAAGAATGGATCTTTTCCTCCTTCTCAGTTGAACAAGTAATTTAACGACTCCACCATTACTGTACAAAAAGAATTCTCCCACCCTTCATGCTCACAGGGGCTTTGAATACAGTACTGTAGATACCATTAAAAAGTCAGCATAAACCTCCAGCACCTACTGAACTATGATGCATGTATCTTCCAAAAGTTCAGAAAGTGTGATACAAATAATTCATACAAATATTTTTTTGGTGATGTGCAGTTGGTGCATATTTACAATATTCTGCAATTATAATAAATGTCAGAATCTGTGCTTTATGGTTATGTTTTTCTACTTAATTTCCTATTTTCATAATGGAGTAGGTGTTCTTAGTAATGCTCAATTGCTTCCTTTGTCATATTATAGTTTCACTTTTCTTTCTCTGTGTCTGTCTTTCATATAAATGTTGTCAATTGTCCCAACTATTGTCAACTGCAAAAAAGAGACACTGAAAGCAATTTAGCATAACAAGATTATTGTATATTCTGAATATAAACTGTTTGTTAGTGAATGATAAATCAAGTTCACAGGATGAATCACAGCAGGAAAGGACTGAAGTGTTTTAAACATTTGATTTTTTAAAATGTCCTCAAAAAGTCTGTTCAATATAAAGCACAATAGCTTTCTAAGCCTTCCATGTGCTATTAACTCTTGTGAGGGTTTATGTATAGTTTTACAGATTTTCACAGGAGATTCAGAAATCAGGTCAAGGTGACAGCAACTCTGCTATATAATTTCCATGATAAAACTCTAAACTACATAAAAATGAACTCCTGAGCTTTTAGCACAAATAAAAATGAAAAAAATAACATAAAATTATAATAACAACCCACCAAACCCCAAAGAAATTGCTTTTTGTGTGCACATTTAACCTTAAGTGTTAGACTTATGTACGTAAAGACACAGACGCATTTCTTGTGAAACCACCAAGGCATTGAAGCACAATAACCTGTCTCAGTAAACACACAGCAAAACCCTTTCTCCAGCAGAACTTTCATCTCTCTTTTCTTCTTCTTCCCCCCTCAAGCTGACTGAGAAAATTGCCAAAAATAAAATAAAAAATAGATGAGGTGAAAAGAATGATAGAATGATGAAAGGTTTGGTTTGGAAGAGACCTTTAAGATCATCTAGTCCAACCCCCTGACACGGGCAAGGGCATCTTCAACTATATCAAGTTATTCAAAGCCCCATCCACCCTAGCCTTGAACATGATGAGGCATCTACAACTTCTCTGGGCAACCTGTTCCAGTGTTTCACCATCCTCATCATAAAAACTTCCTACTTATATGCAGTTTAATTCTACCCTCTCTTAGTGTTTTCTCTTGCATTGTCACTGTGGTACCTGGTAAAAAGTCTTTTTCTATCTTTGTTATGAGCCCTCTTTATATAGTGAAAGGCCACAATATGGACTACCCAGAGCCTTCTTTTCTCCAGTTGTGCCTTGGCTTTCCTGATCCCATCCCCACAAATGTGGGCAGGATCCCTATATTCTTTCCCAGATATATATCCCTAGCTCCACTGCCTGTGCATTTTCTTCACATACTTCACATACAAGATACAATTTATTGTGACTCTAACTCCTTGCATTTCCTTGCAACAATTTTAGCAACAATAGTAATAATAATAAACCCCCAAGATTTTTTAGATGATATGGCTTATGCTTGAAAGAACAAATTGAAATGTTCAAATGCATATTCATTCTCCTATGAAAAACACAAAAGGAATGAAAGACATTTACATGAATTTTAGTAATCCCACTACAGGATTCTGTGCAACACTGGAATTAATCATATTGTCTGAGCTGACCTGTCCTAGCAGTTTTGAATTTCATGGCTTTGCATGTATGATTTCTTTTAAATACAACACTTGAAAGGAAGAATATTTACCTCACTTTTTTTGTGAAAGTAGCAGAAGAAAAAAGGTTAGCAATGAAATATGCACAAGCACTAACACAAACTTTCTCCCAGCATGTTCTATTAGCAATTTTTTTGGTGTCCTATTGAAAGAACATTTGACCCAGACTTGAACTTGTACCTAGTGAAAGTGATAATACATTGCAATAATCTGGAAGCATGCTGTGCAAAAACTCGAAAGCAGAGGGAGAAAGCTGGCCCCATTTTTTTACTTGCTATGAAGACAGAACTAAGGAAGCTAAAGTTTAGGGGGAAAAAGATTTGCAAGCTGAAAAATGAAGCAAAATCTGAACTCTAAGAATCATAAAAGACATGTGAAGATTCAAATCTTATATCCTAAGACAGATTTATCTTCAAATATTTCTCAGCTACAATTGAAAAAATGATTTCCATAAAAAATGAAGTTTGTTTGCAATGAGTATACAATTATATCTCTCATTATTTTATACCTGTGCTTGCCAGATAGTTTTAACCATGGAAGGTCTAACAGTATGCATAGAAAGCAGTTCAAAACTATCACTGGATGTCAACTGCAGATTTTACAAAACTCTTTTTTGCTCAGTAGTGATGCCCACAGTGCACTCTACAGCACTCAAGTGCTACCCACTAAATTGCTGCTCCTGACTCACCCAATGACTCCTCTAACACAAAGGTAATTGAGGTTTTTGAGATTAAAGAGCAGACTGAAATTTAGGGGATCTGGTTCAAATTTAGGAATGATCTCATGCAAAGGCAGTTAACCACTTCTACTTTAGCTACTTCTTCCTTTACCTCCAAGCAGGCATGTTATTTTTTCTTCCTTTAGCACTTTAAAACCTAAGTACAGCTACTGTCACGTGCCTAGGTGCACCTAGCAATATGTATACAGTGCTCACTTATCTCTGAATATGTTTCAATATAGAGTGAGCAATTCTTATTTTGATATAATTCAGCATTTTTTAAAAAGTAAGAAAAAATTGAAATAGAAGTTCTTTCACTGTTTATTCTCATTTCATGAAATTGTGACAAGCTGTACAGCAACAACATTTATCCTTCATATTACTACTAGCTTTGTCTAGCTAAACATACAAATAAATATGCAACACAGCAGGATCCAGGTAAACTATGGAAACAATGAGAAAAACAAACCAAATCCATCAAAGCCATGACTATAATACATTTAGTAAATCCAATTTCAGTCATTCCATACAAGACAAGAATAGACTCAGCAACAGTTTCAGGAATCTTTTTTCCTTGAAAATGTTAGTCATGTGGCTGTGCCAATCTTCTTCTGTACTCCAAAGAGATTTGATCAGAGTATTAGAAAGTTAATTTACATAGCACACACTCAGCAAAGGCATTCCCTACCAAGACAGCAAGGATATATCCCTGGGGGAAACTGTAATTAAAAGTTAAACTGTGGCAAACAAACAGCAGGATATATTCATTCAGTATGAAGAAATCACCTGTCTTACTAAAGAATAAAGTTGGATGAAACACAGCTAACAGCAGTAATAGGAACAGTGCAGGACATTAGATGAAAATTATATCTATTAACCTCATAGCCTTCAGATACAATAGAATATTCTACTTTCACTTTTTCTATGACAAGATAGACTGATGACACTTCTCACTTGTCACTGCTTCTGCATTGTGCTTTCAAAACCCTCCAGCTGTGTCACTTTTGATAATGGAGACGATAATCCAGGTTCTGAATTCAATTTAATCTGTCTGGTTACTCTACACTTCATCAGGGCAACAAAGCCCATGTTTCAGATTAGGGGATGATCACTAAAGAGAGCAAAATCTTCTCATCTTTTTTTTTTTTTTTTGTATGGATGACAGTTTGAGAGATGTCTTTATTTTTATTTTTTTTTCCTCTTGGAGTGTGGTAGATCACCTTTTAGAACAGTGGACTTGATATATACTTGAAATACAAACTCAAGACATTTTTTCATTGACAGAGAGGAGATCAAATCTTTCAAAATTAAGCAGGGAAAACAGAAATGAATGTTCCTCTCTCTGCTGTTCAAGTACTACTTTCTCATTCACACTGGGTAACAAATTTGACTTACTAAGGCAAATTCAATCGTCTTTCCTGTTACAGACTAGAAAGGCTCTCTAAAAATAGTGTGGTGATATTTAAACTCAAGAGCTCATCTGAAGATCAGTGGCACTATTTTATCCAGAGAAGAAATTTGAACAACCTATTCTTTCTATAGAATTGGTAAGGGAGAGGGAGAGCCCTTATTTAGACATCTCTGAGATATGATCATCATGCAACAAATTTAAAAGCTAATAGAAATCAGTATTTCCTTCTTTGATTTTGTCTCCAGTGCTTTGTGTCTTTATGAAAATAGCTAAATATAAGGAAAACTGTTTTTTCTTCCTTTTTTTTAAACTATAATTTTTATTATTCATAAAAACAGCAACAGATGAAAAACTCAATGGTTATTATGGTCCATAAGGATCATCATGTAAATTAACCTAAGAAGATTAAAGTCCCTGAGCTTATATTATCCAGTTTGAAGATGCATTACTGCTATTTTTGATTATAAGAAACGATAAACAAAAAGGAATACAATCTGTTTAGGACTCTTTCTCAGCAAGGAGCTGACTGCAAAGACAAAAATTCTCCCCTTTCTTTACTTACTGTAATAAATAGAGGGGTTCTAAATTTCATACCATACCAGTCTCATTGTTTTAAAGTAGAGGAAGGGTATTTATGGTTCCAATTTGTTGAGGATGTTTCAAAATGTGTCAGCATTCTTTGAAAATTGCTGTAATATTTGCCTCTGAAGAGTAAGCTTGTCTAGAGCTGGATTATCCAGACAAAATAAATGGAAGCATAATTCTGCACTCTAACAGAAATGTCATACATCAGCATATGAACTTGCAAACTTCAGTAACTGTTATTCTACCTTTTGTAAAAGCTGTTATTATTTTTAAAAAAATGGACCAAAAGAAGGAATTTTTCAAGTTCTTGAAAATAATGCTTCACTTCAAATTTTGTTTCATTTAGCTCAACATAATTCTCTTGATCTTGTGGTCTTACCCTACAGAACAAGTCATCTCTTGGAGTCTTTGTCTTCCTTTTTGGAGCAAATATATTAAGAGGTGGGAAAATTCTTTGATAACTTCTTTTACAGCCTGTAGAATTTCTCTGTAACCCAAGGCAGAACAGA
Organism: Bucco capensis; assembly: GCA_013396975.1. Classification (NCBI taxonomy): domain Eukaryota; kingdom Metazoa; phylum Chordata; class Aves; order Piciformes; family Bucconidae; genus Bucco; species Bucco capensis. Next base: position 127,269 of record VWZO01012798.1, read on the forward strand.
ACCCACTGGGATGTGCAGGATATGCTCTCAGTATCCTATTTGTGAATCCAGTTTTTTGGTCATTGTTGCTTAAAAGTGAAAAGGAAGTTTCTGCTGATAAAAAAAGTATTTCAATTCTTGTTGGGATTCTTCACATAAGCAAAATCAACAATAATTAAAATAAAGAAAAAATAACCACTTTTTTAAAAAATCCTCTGAAATCCTCCTGTCTACTTCATCTAGATATACTGAAAGATAGTGGGAAAGAGAATTAAGTGAATGATCCTCAGGTCACAGTAAACAAGTCCAAACTCATTAGGTGTGATTTTACCCCTACTGCATAATATTTCACCAAAAGATACTCTCTTGCTTTCTTAATTTATTCTGCAGCACAGAGGTAACCATTCTTACTTCCTCCTATCTGGGTATTGGGTTAATTCACTTTTCAGATCACTTCTTGAAGAATAACATGGAGCCAGCAGGACCACCTGGCAATATAGAAAAATAATGTAAAACTAAAGCTGTGGTCATGTAAGTGAATTATGGATGTCAGGACTCTCAAAAGCTATTTATTTCAAAATATTTCTGTCTCATCATTGAAAAAAAAAGTCCTTTGAGACTAATTCTTCATTTTCTCAGTTACAGAAATATGGCAAATATAGAGCTCAGACACAGAAATAGCTCATTAGATTTGCTTAGATTATTTAGGAAAAAGTTAATGGGAAAAAGCATAGATACCTGGAGAAATATGAATAGGTCTTTTATCATCTTTTCACAGATTATCCCTGAATTCCCAACCCATATCTCTTCCTCTGGGAAACTTAGCTTCTTCAGTATTTGTTCTTAGTCCAGAGAATCTTTTGCTTAACAGTTAACGATCGATTAAAGAATTATCAGTGATTTATCACTTCAAAATAGCAAAGGCAAGTGTGTACTTCAATAAGCAATGCAAATCACTAGATTTCTGTAAGGAAGCCTGTTCATCACCATACTGATTTTCCTGTAAACAAGTTTTCTTTTGTAGGTGAAAAGACAAGTGTAAATAAATAAATTAAATATATTCTTTCTGCAAAAATGAGTTATAATTACAGATACAAACTCAAATACGGGGAGGGATTAAAAGTGGTGGTTTTAGATATAAAGAATGTCCCTGGAAAAAGGCACGCATTTTGGAACAGTGAACACTATCTCTTCTCTTTTAATGAACAAGACATATTGTGAATGGGCTCTGTTACAAAGCTGGCATTAAAAATTTCCACTTTTCATGTGAACAGAACAGACTTCATTAAGTGAACTATGAAAACTTCTTGAAGCAGTCCAAGGTTTATGTATCTTTTGCAAACATACAAGCTTTCTTTTTCTGTTTTGTTCTTTTTTTTCTATTTGCATAAAAATAACTATTCAACCTATGGAAATTAAAAAGCCTGAAACAGCCCCCAGTCTGTTTTGTCTGAAAAAGTTCTTTATGTCAATACATTAGGTAAACATTGCTTCAGACATAACCAATGTAGATATTAAATTTATTTCTTCCTCTACAGCAAGATTTAATATCAGCACTGAGGCATATTGTCTAAAACTGAATGCAACTCATCCCATCAACCTCACCTGGTAGCAATGCTTTTTTGTCCCATCTGCTTTAGAGATAGTATTCTGCCATGAAAGCCTTGGAAATTACCTATCAATTTGCATGACATTAAATAATCTTCTTGGAATTGCTGTATTACAAAATATTCAGCTGCAGCATGTCACTTAAGTATTTGTTCATATGGGCTGGAGGAACTCTAAATTTACCATTTACTGTAAGACTGTGGAAAACAAAGGAAAGGGTAATTTCTCCTCTTCTAGTCACTTCATCTTCACATTATTTTTTTAAAATCTAATGTCCAGAGAACTAGCTAATAGAGTGACATTTTTCACTTGTGACACAATGCACTTGTAAGACATTTCAGGAGTGAAAATGTATTTGGTCGTCTGAAACCTGTCTGTTTGCATGTTTGTGCATGTCACAAAACTGGCTTGTTTTATTACAACTATCTATCCTGTTTCAAATAAAACTCATACTGCAGTGGCAGGAGTGTTGGAGGTCAGGTTATTTCTGGGTAGAAAATAGTGAGAGGAAATTTTAGCACTTATATTGGGCTACATATCATATTTTGATCAATACGCGTTTTTTGATACACCTCATCATGTGCGTCTAAAGAACTCTGGAGGGAAGGTTTTTGGAGGGAAATGATGATTTATCAGAACAGAATGTTTTCAGGGATTGATCAGTTTCAGCTCAACATTTGTTAGGAAGGCTTACAGGTGCAGAAAGAAGTGTAAAGTATGAGAATAAGGGAATATACTTGAATGCATACAGCATACACTATGTTGTATATACCGCTATACTCTGTGTACAGTGTATTGTGTATTCACAATATATACAACATACACTGTATACACACTGTACAGTGTCTAGGATACAGAATTAAATCTTGGGGATTTAATTTTTATTGAGACCTGTTTCACAGCAATATCTGACCACTCTGTGCTCGCAGGAAAGTAGCATCCCTACGCCACAGGTAAGAAGACATTAAGTATCTTAAGAAATTTTCAGGAATCATATAAGAAATCTTCTGACAGAGATTAGAAGAAACAGAGAGACTAATGTTATTAAGTCCTCTGTTGGTTTTTTTTCAAGTGCAGCATCTCTTTTCTACACTAAGTATATAGTCTTATAACTGCTCTGTAGTAGTATTCCCTCCCTACAAATTCTAGCCTATCTTTGCACTTAGACATCGCTTATGCTTTCTGCTTTCTCCATTTGTTCATATGAAGACTTTATGATGTGCTAGTCTACAGCAGATTCTTATAAGAAAATCTCATTATCTAAGTATATGTTCAGTCTTCCAGTGAGAATCACTTGCAGTAAAACCTCTCTCATTTTTTCCAGATATCCATTTATACACAGAGAGCCAGGCCCCTAGGTCCACCATGACAGGCAGAATTTCTACCTAATCTTGTTCCACTTTTCTCCCCTATGAATGTATTTCAGTTTGTTGTTTCTTCTGTCACTTTGGGTACTATAGGCATTAATATAAATTTAGCAATTTCTCCTATACCACTCACACTGCTTTGGTATGGAAGTATCATGAGACCATCCATGGTGTTTGCAACACTTTCAGCTGGAAAAACAATTTCCTATCCAACCACCTCTTCAATACTATTGATAATCAACTAAACAGGAAAACCTAAGTGCCTAAAAAGAATCTTCTAGTACAACCTGTCAGTGTTCTACTGCTGGTTCATAAGAGTGATTTGAGAAACTACTAAGAGTAATGTTCTTTTGGTTTGGTAGTCTCATCATGAAAGAAATAATCTTGACTTTAAATAGCAATAAATGATATATATATATATATTAAAATAAAATATTGTAGAATTATCTTGTGGAATTCATTTCTATAAATTTCTAGCCAGGCAAGCATCAAAATAAGTTAGACATTGTCTATATAGAGAATGCATGTTAAGCAGCACTAATTATCATGGATTTAGAAAGGCTATTATGAGTTCTCAAACCTCAAGGAGTACATTTATCCTGACATGGATTTAGGAAGAATTACCCTATAAGTATATTATAGTTTAAGTATACTTAGAGTGTGCCATAACTTAAGTATACTTCAGGTACATTGTATTTTCCATAATGCAATTCTGTAGCAAAACCCAAACAAATAAACAAGCAAACAAACAAAAAGCCATAATAATTAAGTTTCCTTTAAATATGAGTTATGTACATCATGAAATTATAAGTGAATGAAAATGATATAATCTGATTATATAATCTACTGTATTTGTTATATTATGGCAATTTCATTCAAAGCATGCAGCTAACTATCATTCAATTCAGTAATTATCTCTGGAGCACTCGTATTCAAGGCTTTCTCCACTGTCTTATGTCTATAGTTCAATGAAGAAAGAAGAAATAAGTTTGGGTTTTAATTACAGCTCTGTTAATACTAAAAGTAGTGCATTACACATTAACATGCTTAATCACTTCAGGGCCAGAAGTTTTAATTTGATGTAGAATGTTGAAGGTCTGAAATTTTATATGTAATTTACAAGTAAATACATAAAGTTACACAGAGATGTAGATGCACACACACAGGATGACTCCCAGAGATCTTCCAGATCACAGTTTTAACTTCTGTGACTGCTAGGTTACTTGCAATTAAACATTTCTGTAAAAGCCCATTGACAGTAGAATAACACTTTTATAGCAAATAATGTTATAATGCATGTTTTCCATTTCACAGATGGAAAATAAAAGCATGCTGGATCTGTTATGCCAAATACATAATAAATCCTGTCAGTCCAGTAAACATAGAACAGAGAAGTCTCAGTTTATGCTTTGGTTCTTTAATTTGATGAAACCTCTACTTTCTTGTGTAATTTTCCCATCAAATTAAACAACAATAACAACGAAAATCAAAACCTGGAATTCATAATCTTGATTTTGTTGAAGAAAATATTAGTCACATCAAGAAAAGAGATTTTTATTCTGATTTTAGAATCTCTTGTCAATTCATGTTTTGAAGATAATATAAAAGAAGTTTCGAATCACATTTGCAGCCAGAGGAAATTGCAAGAAGTCTAACCTCTTACTTGAAGGTAATGAGTCAGAATGATTCACTGCAGCCTCTTAGTGATTTTTGTATGAGCCAATGAAATGAAAGGGCACAGAAGCCATTCACAGTGAAGATAATCCTTAGTTCTAATATAAAATCTGATGTCATTAAAATGCATAACAGTGAGAAAGAAGGGAACATAAAAGGCAGAGCCTCCCCACCACCAAATCTTCACAACACCAATAGCAAAACCCTAAAATGAAACAGTAGAACTATGTTTCTGAAATGCTGGATCGTATAGTTCACATAATTTTTGAGACGATACGTAGCCAAAATGAGTGTTTAACATAGCTGTTGCACTTAAACTTAGAAGAAAAAATATCAAATATCCCAGATTCAGAATGATTAAAAGCAATACTATTTGTGCAGCATGACCTTTAGCATGAAAAAGAAAATAAATAAATGTATTATCATAGAATCACAGAATCTCCTGAATCAGAAGGGACTCACAAGGGTCATCAAGTCCAACTCCTGTTTATGAACAGGACAATCGCCAAAATTGCACAATGTGCCTGAGGGGCTTGTCTCTTGAATTCTGTCATACTTGGCACTGTGACTACTTCCCTGGGGAGTCATTTCCAATGCTCCATCACCCTCTGGATGGAGAACCTTTCCCTAATATCTAATATCTAACCTAAATCTCTCCTGGTACAACTTTGTGCTATTCTGTTGGGTCCTATTGCTAGTCACTAAAGAGAAGAGATCAGCTCCTGCCCCTCTGCTTCCCCTCATCATGAAGCTGTAGATGGTGATGATGTCTCCCCTCAGTCTCCTCTGCTCTCTAGCAGCTTTATATCCTTTTTATATTGTGGCATCTAAAACTGCACACAATACTCAAGGTGAGACTGCATCCGTACAGTGTAGAGTAGGCCTATCACCTCTCTTGACAGCTAGCAATGAACTGCTTGATATACCCTTTGGCTGCCAGGGCACACTGTTGACTCATGTTCAACTTGCTGTTATCCAGAACTCCCAGATCCCTTTCTGTGGGGCTGTTCTCCAGCCTCTCATTCCTCAGTCTCTATGTACATCCACGGTTATCCTGTCCCAGGTACAGAATCCAGCACTTGCTCTTATTAACTTCATACTGTTAGTGATTGTCCAGTGCTCTAGACTGTCAAGATGTATATGCAGGACCTCTCTACCTTTGAGGATGTCAACAGCTCTGGTCCAGTTTTGTATAATACGCAAACTTAATTTGTAAAACTTCCAGTCCTGCATCTAAGGAGTTTATGAAGATGCTGAAGAGCACTTGCCCTAAAATGGAGCCCTGTGGGACCCCATTAATGACCAGTTGCCAGTCCAATGTAACCCCACTTGCTGTAACGCTTTGAGCTTGACCTGTCAGCCAATTGTCCTCCCATCCTGTTATGCATTTTTCTAGCCATATGCTGGACATTCTGTCCAGAAGGATTCTGTGAAAGATATTATTGAAAGCTTTACTGAAATCCAAAAGAATTACAAATGGCTTCCTTTGGTCAGGTAGGTGAGTATACTTGTTGTAAAAAGAAATTAAGCTTGTCAAGCAAGACGTTTCTTTCATGAACCCATTCTGGCTGTGACCAGTGGCTGCATTGTCTTTCAAGTGTCTTTCAGGAACTCCCAGGATAATCTTCTCCCTAATTTTATCAGGCACAGAAGTGAGACTGACAGGCCTGTAGTCACCAGGGTCATCCCTGTTGGCCTTCTTGAAGACTGGGACAATGTTGAAATGAGGCATGAATTTTGTCTCTGCTGAGAGGAACAGTGTCTCTGTAATCCTCACATGTCACCTGACCTTGCTCCCACTGGCCACACACTTTCTTTTTTTGCCTTAGCTCCAGAAGAAGCTTGCTGCCCACCCAGGCTGGCCTTCTCCCTCACCTGTGTGACTTCTAACATTTTGGAATTGCCTGCTCCTGTGCTCACAGGAGGTGGTACCTGAAAAGTGACCAGCACGTTCAAAACCTTTTTCCCAGGAAACATGACTTAGTATTTCCCTGAAAATCCTCAATTCTGCTCTCCTCATATCGCAGAGGTAATACCACTGTCACTGATGAGCTTGGCCTTGGTCAGCAGCTTGTTCCTGTTGGAGCCAGCTGGCATTGGTTCTCTTTTGGACATGGGGAAGCCTCAGAGTTGGATGCAAACAGTGAGAATGGCAAGAATTTTGCTGCTTAGCATTCCTGTCCTGCACACTTCTGACTAAAAAGTACTGCAAAGTAAATCCTCTTTCAGTAACCTAGAAAACCCAGAAAATATCATATGTTCTCATTTGTACCCTGATCTGAGTCTGAAGCCTTTTAATAAAGTCTTTATATAAGCTTTCTATAAAGTTTTTAGCATTTTCCTAAAAATAATTTGACTTGTATCAGGCTTGAGTTATTATACTATAGCTTCTTTGTTCCGCTTTTTGTTTGCCTTTTTTTTTCCTTCGAATCATTTATTTCATCAATATATGCTGCTATCCTATTCTCATATTTCCATTCCTTCAGTATAATACCTTCTGCTCTGCTCTTTACTGCTCTTCTGTTACTTTAAAGCAAGTATTATAGCCTAATCTCAGATATCATATATATTCTCAACCTGAATTCTATATTTTGTTTTGCTTATCTTGGTGGGCAACACTTTGTGTTTCTCAGACTTCTGGGTAAAGCCTTAGTGATTATTCTTAAAAGAGAAGTCCTTGATTACAGCTGTATCTCTCGGCGTTGATGTAAGTCCCTCAAATCTTCTCAGATGTGAGAAGAATCTTAACTGACTCTTTGGAAACCTCATGGTTATCTCCTCTTCTTTCAAAGTCTGCTGTTTCAAAGGTCTTCCCATGGGTCTGTCTAATTTATTCTCATTCCTTAGCACTCCACTGCTGATTGACAATTTTGCCTACACACTCTTCACAGAAGTCTCTCTTCTTTTGTAAGTTCTTTTCTCTTTGATTTGCCTCTTTCTTCCCCTGACTTATTCATGTGATCACATTCTTCAGTGTGTCACCCTTTCTCAAGTGTTTGCCCTCTAGCCTCTCTTTCTCAGTAAATTTTAAAAGCAGAGATTGGACAAATAACTCATCTTCTTATCACGTTAGAAACGTTTTCTGACTTCCATCATCTTTTCTTGGTGCATTTTTATTTCTCAGATCTATTTCTCCATGAATTCTACCTGTCAATATTTCTTTCATAAATAGCTGATGTCAGGTAGCCACTCAAGAAAAACGCACATCCAGCAGTTGACCCATCTTGTCTCCTCCACTTTTTGGGTCATTTTCGCTACTACCTCAGGTTCTATGAATGTCTCTTTCTAGTTCTCACAGCTGAAAAGAAAACCAATACATCTGGAACCTACCCCTTCTAGCAGAGATATTTCCTATTTTCTTCTCTCTATGCCATTTGACCTTTCAGATCCAAAGTACAGAAACAAAGCTCTGCTCCTCAGAAAATGACAGTCTGTGGACTGAAGTAATGTATTTTTGTTTCAAAAGGAAACATCTGGAGAGATTCTGCTTAAAGAATTTTAAGAGGAATGAGCCTGTCAATGGAGAAAATGCACTTTTAAAACAAATGTTCTATCTGATATCCACAATAAACTGATTATTTCTAACTTGAATACCTAATTTTGAGTTAAGAATAGCAGTGTGTCTTGTAGGCATCCACTTCAACCTGTGGGTAGGATTGTAAGGCAAACAAAGAGTAAAGGAGAAATGATCATTAATATTCATAGAACTTAACTCTTTGAGAATAATAAAATCCATTTTTACAAGTAGATAGTTTAAGAGAAATTTTTGACATGATGATGTACAAGAAAACCAAGCATTTTTGGTGAATATGTAGACTTCATGAGGAAAGTCGTTTTGATGTACTGAAATCTTCGACTATATGCTTAATTCTATGCTCAGGAAACATTCCAATGACTTTTTGGTATGAAAGGACTGAAAATGGGCCTGCTGAGTGCATGTAAGATTCCAGGTATTAAAAGTGTTCTCAAGAAGGAGATTACTGGGATAAATTTGGTTTTCATTTTATATAATGTTGCCTTTAATAAAGCTTTGTTATCTTCAAATTTTAATGAGGACATCAAAGGAAATCCCGGACTAGCCCATAGTTTGAAGAACTTTATTAGCTGATGGAAGATTATTAACTCTAAAAACAATTCAGGGGAAAAAAAAAAAAAAAAGAGGGGGAAAAGCAGAGTCCAAACAGTTCCATGACCAGCTGTTTGGAAACACATGACTCTTAAATTTTTAGGCATAGCTTTTTAAACTTTTTATATAGTTTGTCTTTTCAATAGAAAAAGTATGTCTCTAACCCAAACAGAATAAATCATATTTACCTTAGGATATAGTCTAATATATGAAAATATAAATATTTATTAACGCATTAATACAAGGGCTATGAGCTTTCTGACATTAAGCCATATTAAGTTTACAGAGAGGACAACTCATTAGCAAGTGTATGCTAAACCTTCCCTAATTCTTCCTCCTCCTTTTTTCTCTATGAAAACCAATTACGTTTGGAATTACTAATCCCCTTCTGCACTTTCTTGAGTAATAAACGGATAGTTAGAGAAAACTGAAAAACTATGACACTGCAGGATGAGTGTCAATTAGATCGTTTTTAAATTGCCCTTCATCTTGCTGGATTAACTTTAATTGATGTCCAATAATATCCCATGTTAAATATTTTACAATGGCTTTTGACTCCCCAAAGCATTATTTAATGCCTTGCAATTATTAAAGTAGCATGCACCATTGAATTGCTGAGATAAGTTAGTTAGAAAAAGGCTGGGATCTCTTTCCTGTGTGGAAATGGGTGCACTATGGGTACAGATTTTCCAGTATAATAACCAGTTTAGAGGTCATTAATGCATGTTAAACCAACAAAACCTACTAAAGAGAGATATTTTCTTTCTCCCTTTCCAATAAAATAAAAAATATGTTTTGTACAGCTGAAGTAGACTCACAAATATAGATTTCCTTAGCTATAATAAAGTTTAGAGTCACCTTTAGTATTTTATTTTAGCCAGATCAGCCCTAATGTACTTCAAGAATAAAAGGACAAACCAGACTCCAATAAATGAAAAGACTGACAAAATGATTAGGGCCACAAAAATGATCAGAGGAATGGAGCACCTTTCCTATGAAGAAAGGCTGAGAGAATTGAAATAGTTCATCCTGGAGAAGAGAAAGTTCCAGGGAGACCTTAGCACAGCCTTTCAGTGCTTAAAGGGAGCCTATAAGAAAGATGATGACAGTCTTTTTAGCAGGGCCTGTTGTGAAAGGACAAGGGGTGATGGTTTTGAACTAAAAGAGGGAGATTTAGACTTGATAGAAGGAAGAAATTTTTTTTTATACTGAGGGTGGTGAAGCACTTGCACAGGTTGTCCAGAGAGGTGGTAGATATCCCATTCCTGGAAACATTCCAGGTCAGGTTTTTTGAGGTTCTGAGCAACATGATCTTGTTAAAGATGTCTCTGCTGACTACAGGAGGATTGGACTGGATGACTTTTAAAGGTCCCTTCCAACCCAAAACATTTTATGATTCTATGATTCTTTGATCACTGAGTAAATCCAAATGACCAAAAATGGCTGTGTAGCTTATAATTATTTTAAAAATCTTTGCTGAAAAATGCTTAGAATAAATGTTAGGAACTAATTACATGAAACAACAAATGCGCATAGCAGGAATTTAGAGCAACTATCTGTATTAAAATCATTGCTTATGGATTTATAGTATATAATGTCAGAGAAAGCTGGATGGCTTTTTTCATTGGAGAAAGAAGAATTTCTGACATAAGAAGCAATATGATTCTGATTGCTTAGATGAGTATTTTCAAGGCTTTGTCTTTTGAAGAAAAAAATGTACCAGACCTTCTTGTAATATAAAATCCAGTCAAAATTTACCTTATAAAAAAATATAATTATGATTAAAGCAAATATTTTATGAATTGTCTTACCCACCTTCAGTTAAATGTGAAGTTAAATTATACAGGTTAAGGTTGATTTTATACTACTTATCAACTAAATCAAATCCAGTTGAGTGATCTATACTTTGTCTTCCAGCAGATAAATCAAAATAAGAGCCTGACCATGCTTTCATAGAGATCAATCCGATTGCAACTACTACAGTATTGACCATAGCTACATTAAGCCTGATTTATACTGATACGAAAGGGAAAACACATTGTTTATTTGGAAATGTTACTTCTCTGATTGATTTTAATTATGCAGATGAACTGTATGCTTGTCAAAGTCTAGCAGATAGATAACTCTGAGAAATTAATATTAGAGCACTGCTGAAGGCACAGCAGCTGGAGAGTGGGACTCTAGCTACCCTTACAGCCCTGTGTGCTGCTAGGACTGCTTATTTATCTTCTACAAGACTTGACAACAGTTTCTTAAATCAGTTAGAAGTGTGTGGCTTAATGAAAATCTATTTTCCTATCATAAAATTAAAAGAAAAAAAATCCAATTTTATTCATATCATCTTTGTTATAAAGGTTCATTCCAGATGCAGCAACTAACACACGGGACTACTACACCTTGAAATTGCTTCATGGAACTGACAGGTCATTTGTCACTCCTCTCCCCCACTCCTGTTCTTGTGACCTGGAAGCAAGATCAGCTCTTGAGTAAACCAATGGGATGTGCAAATTCAACATCTGTAAGCTAATTTGCATGACATGCAAAAGGTTAAGTATCTTCAGTAAATCACGTTGTAGCCACTGTCTAAACTCTCACTGCAGATGTTGGAAATTTTAAGAGCTAATTTAGTTCATTAAGATTAGTTCATATATCAAAGTATCTTAGAACCAGCAAAGCAAATATCTACATTTTCATGAAGCTAAAAGGGCATTTTCACTGTATGTAAAACTTAAGGATCGATTGACTATTTATGAGCAAAGAAAAATTGCATATTGGGGCATGGAGTAATCTAACCTCCACCTAACGCAGATTAACTGTCTATTGGCTTCACTAGTTTTGATTTTTTGTAACTTTTTCCCTTCCTGATGTGCAAATGCCAAACAGTAGGTACTGTTATCGTGTGCTGTATTTTATTCTCTTGAAGCACTAAAAGACAAGAAGTGAGAAGGTATTTTTCACTCTGTCACAAATGACCAGGAAAAATGTAGTCAATGTAACATAAAAGACTAAACCAATTACAGAGGTTGTTTTGGTTTGACCAGTAAAAAGGTCAGACACTGTGATTGAAATCCTCCCTAACTGAAACATGACAGCCTAAGCATATCTTTAGCAATAACATATGAAAAATATTTCAAACTACAATCTAAGGACATGATGAATGTAATAAGCTGATCTGTTTAAGTCAAGGTGAATTCTGACAGGATATCACCTTCAGCATTTTCTCTGAGATTTGCTTCTTGCCTTGGGACTATATTCATTTCACAGCCTCATGCTCTGGATTAGACAGTGTGTACAGAGACATGCATAGTTATGAATTCTGCTTTTTGGTTTTGTTTTGGTTTTGTTTTTTTATTTTTTAGTTGATAAATGTTTGCTTTTACTATCTGTCTTTTTCCAGTGTCTTGCATGGCACTATTAAAATTTTTAAGGGAATTGCAACACAGTGCAAGATTCTGAGAAGTTTTTTAAAGACAATTGTTCAGTAAACTGCTATTGCAATGACAAAACAAGAATTATTTCTTCCATATGTATGGATTGACCTCCACACATCTTTCTCAGTGGAGTGAAATGAAATGAGATGAGGAATGTCACACCTCGAGCATGGCCTAGGTGTAACTACTCCTTAGTAACAGTCTATTGCTTCATTGTTTGAGATTTGAGATCCATCTTTGGTTTTTTTTTTTTTAATATCCTTAGGTCATCAGAAATCAGTTGTTGAGGGATGAGATCATATAAGAATCTTGATCTGGGAACTGGGAAGCTGTTGGTATTGTAGAACTACAAATATTTGTGTGAAATCATTTCTGCCCTCTTCTCATAAACATCTGGCAGCAAGCTGAACTACATTGGACACTCATTAAAAAAACAACCAACAAACAAAAAATAAGAGGAAAATCCTGTTTGATGAATAAAGAGATTGATACATTTACACAATCACATGTGACCTGATTTCCACTGATTAACAAAATAGTACTCCTTAGTTGAAAACTGCTAGTTGGAACAACTACAGCAGTCAGCTAACGTTATACAGACCCTGTATTTGCAATGAATTATAACATGAAAGAGCTGCTACTAAAATGCCTCAGCGTGTTTTAGAGAACATTTATGTGTGTTTTTTCTAAGTAATTCATTTTTTGAAAAAAATCTGGCAAATTTGCCACAAAATTAGCCAAAAGAGAGTACATTTGAAAAAAACTAGGAAAACTGAGCAATCTTTTCAATGAAAAATATGTATATATATTTTCCAAATATGTTTGCTAATTGACTGTGAATTTATTTATATTAACTTTGGCATACTTACAATACTGAAGGGAAATTTATGCCTAAGTTAAAAAAGACAGATAAAACCAACAAAACCAAAAATGTAGCACAGCAGGAATGCTTGTGCTTCTTACAGCAAAATACCCAGTACTATCACATTTTTTTTCTTCAGACATTTTAATATTAGGAGATTGTAAACAGACAGTATTTCAGTTTTATAGCCTACTCTCATGAGAAAAAATCGAAAAAAGAGTTATGGAATATAGGAATTGTTTTGTACAGTGAAAACTTGCTAGGTGGCTGTGCTGTTTTAAAATTGTTTTGTTCTCTTTGGCTGATCATATAGTGTTTTCAAATAATAATAAAAAAGATACCCCACAACATACAAATACCCCTCCTCCCATTCCATCTCATTTCTCAGAAGAAATTATCAGGTTCACTGCAAAGCTGGACTTGAATTTTGTTTAAGTTCTCTTGTTCCAGAATATAACTTTGATTAGTACTACAGAGGTATTTTTCTTGCTTTTAGTGGCATTTGTTACCCAGTTAAAACCGTTAGTAAGTTAGCAGTTGCAGGAGCAGAAAGCTTTGGATAAGCATGAAGGTTTGTCAAAGGAAGCAATGGGAGCTGCTCCTCAAGACAAGAACTGGTAGGTTTCTTGTCCTTCATCTCCTCTCCTGTGTACAGTCCACAGCAGAGCTCCTCACAAACTCAACTAAGAGGTGTGAGGACATCAGTAATATGAACAATGGCAAGCTCAACAAAGCAATATCTGGAAGACTAAAATGTGGCAGTGGACCAGTTTTGTCTTCCTATTTCCTACCTCCCTGTCAAGGATTGAAAAGCTTTGTCTTGCCTAAAAGGAGGAGGTACTTCCACCACAGTGCAGACTGCAAAGTCAGTGGTTAGGTACATACTTCTGATATGAAACATCAAAAATCCAGACACCTATACTACTAAATTACTAGTTGCTGATATGCTTTACTTGACAAAACATCCTGCTCTGAACTCCATGTCATTGCTCTAGGGCCTTGTGTTCCCTGTGCTGGAATACTGCAACCATGGTAGAACAGGGAGATCTCTGCCTTAGCTACATACTGCCCTAGGAAAATACTGTTACATCCTAAAATGAGTTTATTACTAACATGATGTGTTTATATAAGTGAGAAAGCATTAGTATTGTAAACAATTAAAATTATAATCCCCATCTGTAGGCACTCTAAACTTCATAGGAATCAGGAGGAGCTGTCTTTTAAATAGCTACTTTAATAATCATTGGAGTGACTCCTCCATTTGTAGAATGGACACAAGGATTTCCTTGTTGATGTCAATCCCTCTCTGCTGGCTCATACCTCCTAGGAAGTGCAAAATAGTATTTGCTCAGCTACCAACTTCTTTTGCTTTCCTCAAAGTCCACTTGTTTTCCTAACTGCTACTAATTAAACTGGAGAACTAATCCTTGTGGGTTTTTTATGGTTTGTGTATTTTTTTCTTAATAAAACTCAGACCTTTACTGAACCACACAGGTAATAAAAATGGAGTTGTATGTGGAAATATTCTAACACCTGCATGACCAAAATGCATTACACTGACACTTGGGGCATCTTCCCCAAAACCACCATGATCTTCCAAGCAGGTAGAGAATGAGGACAGAGGCTTACAGTTCTTGAGCTGTGTGCTAAAGTACTTAGTTCCTGAAGGGTTACACCCCACTGAAAGGACACACTCTGGAGAAGTTCTTGAAGAACTGCATCCCACAGGAAGGACTCACATTGAAGATGTTTGTGAACATCTCCTGTGATCTCCTGTGGAAGGGACCCAATGCTGAAGCAACTATCAATGTAACAACAGGAGGAAAGGCACTTGGATTCAGAGGGGCAAGGAACAGATTCTCCAATAGCTTTCAACGTTCTTTCCTCATTTTGTTGACACATGGTACACAAATAACACATTAAAATTAGGTGCTAAACCTAGAAACAGAATATTTCAGGCCTCTTGTCTAAGAGAGAGAAATCTCTCTCAGTCGATGAGAATTAATGAATAACAGAATGAAGCCATTAGTGGCAAAGCTGAGATCTATTCTGTTCTCTCTCTTCCCTGCCATTGCTTGCTATCCAGAACCTAGCTTCTCTAGTTAACTACTTCTCCATGTTTAATCTGACAATCCTGACATTTTCTGTGTTCCAAGTATTGAAGTCTCCATGAGGTCAGACAGATACAAATGTATTTTACACCAATAAATCACAAAAAGCCTTCCAGACAATCCCGATGAACAATTTACAGGCAAGAGTTTTCTGGCAAATTCTTGGTGCTTGGCTATGCACACAGCACCATCACTCCAAACACATTCCTATTACCTGCAAGTGTACTCTTTCCTTTTTTCCAGCCTGTTGGAAGGAGCCAGGTTGATTAGCTCATTGGGAGAGAGGCTAAGGTGCTAGAATGCTAATGCACCTCTCTGGGAATTGCTTCCTGAGGGAGGACTGCCTCATTGAAAAATCAGCTTTGCTGCTAGCCTTGAGAAACAAGGTCTTTAGTCATTCCAGCCCTAATAGTGTGAATGTCACAGTTTAGGTTCTGCTGTAGTTACAGATTCAACCTTCTAGAACAGACTAAACAACATCTAGACTGCTTAAAGAAACAGAAAATCATACTTCTGGTTGCATTTTTTTGTGTTTAAATGTTTATCAAAGAAAAAAAAAAGGAAGACTGGTCTTTTCTAACTTGAAGCAAAAAACACATATTGTGATTGTTAATTTTGGGGTATTTTTGATGTTGAAAAATACATCATAAGAAAAAAGATCTGACCTTATTGCTAAATATTGTGATTTTTGGCTTACGCCAGAAATTATTTTGGAAGTGTAATATTAGACATAGTTATGAGCATTGCATTAATTATAAATGTTATGCATCAGTACTATGACTAGAAAGCTTTTTAATTATAACATAAAGTTATATATACCTAAGAAATTACTTGTATTATCTATATTAATTCACTTACTATTTCAGTTACTAAAGTCTTTGTAATTGAAAAGCTTCCCAGTCATATTACTGCTGTGTAACATTTCTATACATAGTGAGAAACTACATGAATTAACTTACAGATAATCAAAACCATAGCCTTTCCTACAGAACAGATTAACTCTAGTAAAATAATGTAAGCCTTTATTTATTACATTGCACTGGTCAAAATAATGCTCAGTTAGCTTCTGACTCAGCAAACATGTATTAACTTTATGCATATTCAACACACATTCAACAAAAGTAGGAAGACATTTAAAAAATAGATATAGGACTTTAGTATGCACAGGGACTTTATTCATTAAATTTCTGATGAAACAATGAATGGGAAAAAAGCATGCCATGAGCTGAAACAAATGTACACTTCCATGTTTTCTCTCTCCTGCTGTCTGACAAGGAGTTAGAGGACTCATACAGACTTCTACACTGGTTCTAAATTCAATTTAAAGTTTATTGACAGTGATTGGAGAGTCAAATCATTTACACATACAGACAGGAAATAAATTTTCCTAGTAACAAAATATTCCAACAATTTATGTTCTGCCATCAACCCAAGGACACACAGTATAGTTAATATAGGGAAAAATCCTCTTTTGCCATAATTTAAATATTACAAAGAGTAAGCACATATTAATGTACTACACCCATACATGTATTTTGCTAATATTACCAGAAAACATTTCCTCAGACAATCATCACTTTAAAGGCACATAGAATGTGTGAAGTTAAAGCTGCAAATCACAAAATGAAATTGCCAATCTATAGAGATAAAAAAGTCTAGATTTTTTTTGTTTGTTTTTAAAAAATAAATATTTCTCTTCTTTTAATTTTTCTTTTATCTTGGATCAATACTAAAAAGCAGTCCCTTAAAATATTGTTTTATTGTTTTGAACTACCAAAATTTGTTTTGGATCTTTTTGAGACAATATTTTAAGTAAGTACTGTTCTTATATTTAAAATGAAATAAATAATAATAAATCTAAAATCTAACCACAATTTTGATAGGAAATTTTCCTTATCCAGATTGAATATCCATTATGATATTCTAGAACTTATATAGCAAACTCCCATTAGTAATAAAATAAAATGGGGAGTAACCACATACCTTAATCCTCTGCTTTTTGTATAAAACTTTTTGTAATGCAAAATAAGGACAAAAAAGCAAATCCTTACCCCAAGTTTGATTAAAAATTAGGGAAAAAAACAGGAAAAAAAAAACCCACCTTGTAATCCTACTCATATATTGACAGTTTGCAAGTTGTGTTTGGTACAATCCTGATCACAGGTGCAGCTCCACTGGCTACAGCTGCCTGGTGGGTACATGGGGCAAATGGGACAGGTTACATCAGGGCTATGACAACATAACCCAGTACTGAAATCCCTTTTCCAGCCAAGACACCTCATGTTAGGCTGATGCAAGGCAATCCCCACACACTCCTTAACCCAAATTTCAAGAAGGATGTAAAAATAGAAGTAGGGAGGAGAATCACCTTCTCAAGAGTTGTTTTTTTAGTATAAATTATCCTACCCTAAAAATCCAACATGAAACAATGTGAAGGGGTAACTAAGTGAGTACCAGAAGAGAAGATGAGTGAATCAATAAACAGATGTAGACAAAACCCACTAGACAGATGTGGGGAAAACTCAGGGGGTTTTTTGCAGTTCCCTCTGTTGTTTTCTGTTCTTCTGGCCAGGGATGTGTCAGCATCTGCTATTCAGAACTGTAACTGTTCTGATGGAGAGGTGATGTGCTACTGGCAAGAGTTTAGCGCCCTCAAAAATCCCTCTTATGTGAGTTTACTGTTTATCCATGTTTAGCAAAGCATTAGGAAAGGGAGGAAGTGGGAGACAGCCTTAGCAAGGCAGCTGTCCTTGTTGTTGTGGCTAGGCTTCGCGAACGAAGATCCAGGGAGGGCTCCATCCACACNGCCTTAATGGAAGTGTCTGCCAGGGAGCACTAAATCAGGGCCTTGGAACGTTCTCAAGAGACTTCCTTATATAACTTCAAAAAAATGTGAGCCTCAAACTTCAAAAATTAAATTAATTTCAAGTGCTATAAAAATCTTTTTAGAGCAAACCAAGAATGAGAAACATCCTGAGCTAGACAGATGAACAAAGTGCCTGGAAGGCAGAAGCTCCTGCTGGTGAAGAGAGATGTCTTTATACCAGCAAAGAAACACATCCTCTCCTGCACTCAATTTTAGCCAAATAGGCTTTGGCAAGCAGAGGCACCCTCTGCCAGGATGCCAGGAAAGACATCAGGTGGCATTGCCCCCTTTTACCTTCTGATCCATAGTTTTATTCAGAAGCAGTGCAGTGGGAAAAACCAGTTCAAGAATTCACCCCACCACAAGTATGAAGTGTTTGAATTTCCAGTGTCTCTGCCAGCTGGCAACAAATGGACTTCAAAATGCAAAATGTATTATGGAAATCAGATAAAGCTAAAAGAAAAAGAAGAAAAGAAAAAGAAGAAAAGGAGTTTTTCTACTTGAAAAGGAGAAGGTTAACATTTTTGAGTTTTTAAATGGAACATTTTATACTGTTCTACTTTAAGGCAAGTACTGGGAGAAAGTAAGTTTTTTTGCTTGAATAGAAGCAAGCTTGTAAGGCTGATACACTTTTTAAAAGATCTGAAAGAAAAACCTCACAAATGGCAAACATATGAAGTAGTGCAGCCACAAATATTCACCAAAATAAAATTCAAATAAATGTCTTCAAAACCCATAGGTTTTTGAAAATATACTTAACTTTCATAGGACAAAAAAATCATAACAGAGTGAGTACATTTAATGCTGAGGGTGGGGTATCTCAATTGCCTTTTCATTCAAGTTTTTCAACAGCTTCTTTTTGGATACAGTGCTCAGCTTCACCTTGAGTACTGCATGTAGTATTGGGCTCCACAATACAAGCAGGATATGAAAATGTCAGAATATGTCCAAAAATGAGCAACAAAGCAAAGAGCAAAGGAAAAGACTTACGAGGAGTAACTGAGGATACTAAGTTTGCTCATGTTACAGTAAAAGAGACTGAGGGGTGACCTCATTGCTGTCTACAACTTCCTCACGGTGGGGAGCAGAGAGAGGTGCTTATCCTTTCTCTCTGGTGTCTGGTACTAGGACATAAGGAAATGGCTTAAAGCTTTATCATGGAAGTTTGGACTGGATATTAGGAAAAAGGTCTTTAATCAGAGCAGAATCAAGCTCTGGAATAAATTTCTCAGGGAACCATCATGGCCCCAGCCTGTCAGTATTGAAGAAGTGTTTGGAGCACACTCCAGTTTATCTTCTAGGTTACCCTCTGTGGAGTTGGGGGTTGGACTCAATGATTCTTGTGGTTCTTTCCAGCTCAGGATACTCTTAAAGTCCTTCATCAATTTTCCTTTGATTTGTATGATGAGGAAAACAAAAAAGACTCACACATATTAACTACAATAATTTTAGATTTTTCAATTTTTTTTTTTAATATAAGACTTATTATTAAAATTATGATTTTAATAAACTGTTAAAATGTGAATAAGTAGATTTAAACACAGGTAGTATATGTTCTATAAAATGCAGGGACAGTCATACAGTTTATGTTGGAGATTAAAGACCAGTATTTCTGGGTAATCTTCTGTATCCTTTTGGACAATTAAGTCTTATTGTGATTTCATTTATATCACTGTTAAGTAATACCTACTTTACAGGCATTTATGTATAATGAATATTTGAAAGATATTTGGATGGGCCAAAATGACATATAACATGGGATTAGTAATGTGTACTATATGAGACTCTCCTAGCAAAACATACCGTGTCCTTTCCTCTTGGACAAGCAGTAAGGAAGAGTTCAATTATTGATGTGCTGTAGTAGGGAACAACATACTATAGTATCAAATTATCTATTATTAAGGCTATTGACAAGTCGATATTTATTAGTCTTTCTTTTGCAAGTTAGGATATCACTTTCTTTAAGAACTGGTGCTTTTTGAATGGGGAAAAGAAATTGAGCTTGGGAGCAATTTCAGCAATTATGACTTGTCTTACAAGGGAGCTGAAAGACTCCTTGCAACCTCTCAGTCTGCATAGACTTAGTTTAATCTTAGGCAATGAGAGATCTATTAAAATATATAATTCAGATGTTGAAACATTGTGTTCATACTTGAAATATTTTTTTACAAAATACACAGAAACTGTGAACTATGCTGTTTTGACATTCAGTTCTTCCCATTAGTTGTTTAACAGCTGTCCTTCAAAACGACTCTTTGCTAACAAACTCTCTGTATGAAAGTTTCTTTTCAAATATTAATTCCAGAGTCGAAGACAGTTAAAATAGCTATTCAGCCAATTTTTTTTAAAACCTTTCTAATTCAGCAGTATATAGCTCATTTCCCACATATCCGGAGTTCTAAATTGCCTTAAGAAATTTATTGCTGAGAATGAAAGTAACTGTTAATATAAAATCAGGTTAACGACTTCTCTTAGAAGGGTCTGTTTCTAACCTGAAATATGCAGCAAATTCTGCCAACTGTGAATATCCCACTTACCTACCTAAAGACTAAATTTGTCATAGCTGACAGCCAAATCCTTCCTACTTATTTGTGGGACTGGTGTCTTATCCTAAAACATCCTGTTTGCTCACATTGACAAGTTGTTGTCTCACAGGGCAGAATGAGAAGCAAAAGTGGAGATCATGCATTAATCGTCTCCCATCACATTCCCCAGCCCAAATGTCAGTGATTAGACAAACTTGAGATGACAGGCATCCTGTCTGGACAAACTGCTCATCAGTTTTCTGATAGCTTTCAGCTGCTCTCTCACCATAAGATTTACAACTGGAATAATTTCAAATATTGCACAGCGGAAATGGGTGAAATTGGATGAACAGAGAAGGTAGAATTTTCATTTTTCCAGTTCGAGAATAAATGACAACTTTCAGAACTTTACTTTTGGCAATTATATTTTTGTAACAAAGAGGAAAAATCCCAGCTTGAATACTGTCATTAATCTACAGCTGTTGTGGTATTTTTTTTTCTTTTAGAAAAGTAGGGTCCAGGAGATGTCCCTGATGCTAAAACAACGCTCTTGATTTAGGGAACAAACAACTTTCTGGAGCATGATTGCCTTTAAATAAAGGAACTGCTAAGACAGTTTTTTCTATGGCAATCACTGCTCGATAATCATCACAGTCACATTCAGGGGATTAATTTATTTCAAGATATCTGTTTAGATCAAGGATCTTTACTCATTAGAAAAGTACATATTAGAGGCAAAAGCATGATACAGCATGGTGCTGTCATGTGTTTGTATCAAACAGATTACAAATAAGAGCTACTTAGCTTGCACAGGGACACTTTATTACCACTCTGGGAATTTAATAGGAAAAAACAAACACACAGTACTCCATTGCAGTGACAAGCTATGATTATATACTTGAAAAAGCACAGATAAGAGACTTCCTGCAAATACAAGCATTTTTTTTTCTGTTTATTAAAGCTAAAAATATTTTAATTTTGTCTGAGTTTTGTATTGATCTCATGATCATAAACATTGAACTTTTAGAAAAAAATTAATGATAATAGTGAAAAGTTTCAAGTAAACATTGATTAAAAAATACAGAGGATATTTTTAATGCCAGGAAATTATTTAGGTTCTGCATCATACACAGGCAGACAATTACAATACAGTTTGAAAGTCTAGATATTTGCATCAATTTACTGAAAGCACCATAAATGAATAGCTCAAAGTGGTTGTTAACAGAATGCAAAGTGCTGTCAATAACAAGTCAGTAACAAAACATACATAACTACACAGGAAAAACACATCTGCCTAAAATCTTCCACAGAGAATTTTCTATTTGTTTTTTTACTAAGAAATAAACTGAACACTAATTATCATTGCTTAGTCCTTTATAGGTTCCTGGATCTTCAATAATGCTGTGTAAGCACAGTTTACATTGTACAAGCAGATTAAGGTCAGTTCAAGAGTCACTTCAGAAACCTGATGCTCCACGTTTTTTCCACTGTACTGCCATTTGAAGATCTTGTTTCTATTCCTTGCACTACATCAGTTAACTTTGCTACTTTTTGGCCACTCTGCAAGGTAGATATTATGCATGTAGGCGTTTCCCTTTGTTTCCACATACAGACTAATTCATATAATTAAAAAAATTCTTATATGAACTCCAAATTTTCTGAGCTTTATATTATTTTTCTTCCTCCTGCTACTATACTGTTTCTCTTTTAAAGAAAAAAAAATCTATCATTAAATTAAACAAAATACTAGGAAAATTAAGGACAAATATCTAAGATGATGAAAAATGTATACTGATATTTTTCATATTAGTCTAGTAAATGGCAGTGATTCAATTAAAATATTAAAAAAATCTAATCAACATCCCAGGAGGACCCTGGGAACTACCAATCTGTTAGCCTCACCTCTGTGCCTGGGAAAATAATGGAGCAGATTCTCCTAGAAGGTCTGATAAGGCACATGGAGGGGAGGGAGGTGATCAGAGACAGTCAGCATGGCTTCACTAAGGGCAGATCCTGTCTGACAAACCTAATGGCTTTCCACGAAAAGTGGATAAGGAACTGGCTGGCTGACCGCATCCAGAGGGTAGTGGTTAACGGCTTGAAGTGCAGCTGGAGATCAGTGCCAAGTGGTGTCCCTCAGGGCTNTGCTATGAGGACAGGCTGAGGGAGCTGGGATTGTTCAGCCTGGAGAAGAGAAGACTTCGGGGGGACCTACTAGTGACCTTCCAGTATCTAAAGGGAACTTCCAAGAAGGCTGGAGAGGGCCTGTTTGCAAAGGCCTGCAGTGAAAGGACAAGGGGCAATGGTTTTAAATTGGAGAGGAGTAGATTTAATCTGGACATTAGAAAGAAGTTCCTCAGCACAAGGGTGATGGAACACTGGAACAGGTTGCCCAGGGAGGTGGTTGAGTTCCCATCCCTGGAGGCATTCAAGGAGAGGCTTGCCAGGGCTCTGGGCAACCTGATCTAGTTGGGGATGTCCCTGCCCACTGCAGGGGGGTTGGACTAGATGACCTCCAGAAGTCCCCTCCAACCCAAACCATTCTAGGATTCTATGATTCTATGATCTTAGTCTAAAGAACCTAATAGGAATTAAAATGGAAAAAGCCTCCACACTAATGTTTCAGTAAGAAAAATATATCTAGATAATAAAATGATCTCAGAACATGCATACAGCCCAGAATGTGTTTGAAGCTGCTATGATTCATTGACACAAACACTTAAATTTTGGAACCAATCTTTATATATTTATCATTGATTTGTCACAAGAAAATTAATCTAAAGGAAAAAGACGCATTATGGAACATCTCTATAAAAGAGCTGCATTCAAATAGGTCAGATACAAAATTTAACATCCAAGAAGCACAGCAAAAAAATTATGTGCATATATAGTAAAGTGATCCAGAAACACCTCAAGTATCACCACTTACTGAACACCACTAATAGCTATCACACAATACCAGCTTTTATGAGAACTCATATGTTTCTACATGAGAAGGCCATAGAATGCTAATATTTTACAGTCATGCTTAGTCCAGGAGGACATGGTATTCTGCTGGAAGTCCTTGCTATGAGGAACTCTCAAAATTCCATGCAACATGTTTAAAACTCTGATTTTCTTTTCCTAGGAAATCTTCGTACTCAAAGTTCACTTGGTATGTTGGTACCAAACAGAAAGTTTTCAAGGACTAAGTGACTCATGTACTTTTAGGTAGAGTTGAGTCTAGATAATGATTATTGTATCATATGCTGATTATTAAGACTCTAACCCAATCTGCAGAGGGTCCAAGTTACTAAAATTCTAGGTAACTAAAACCTCTGGATAGTAAGAAGGTTACTAGAAAAATCCGTTTAACTGAAAAATAGGATAATCAGTAAAACTGTGAGCAACACTGCTAGAAATTGTAGATAACAATAAACTATTCTGATTATTGAGATTATGTAATAATGAAGTTTTAACTACAACCCGATGGCCAGTCCTCATTCTACCAAGGATCCCTAGAACAATCTGCCCATCCCTGTAGTGCCAGGTGGCATCCAGACATGGACTCCTATGGGAGTCTGAATGCAAAATGGAAGATTAAAAAAATAAAAGTAGTCCTTTGAAGGCCAAGGATTAAAAACTGCACTTGCATTCATTTCATGCTGAAACAAACACAGCTTTATTTTCCCCCTAATGTTCAAGATTCACTTTTTCCCTCCAACCTCCATATCTTTTTAATTTTACATGTATTGATATATACACATATATGTTTGCATACAGACACACTCATGTATATGCATGTATTAAGTGTTTCCTATCTGCTCTGCCACTGCCAGACAGGAAGTTCAGCTGCTTTCTAGAATAACAGATGAGAATACACAGCTCATACAAAAGATTCATTTAAAATATTTTCTTTTTCTTGTAGCTCTGAAAGCAAAGCTTGTGACATTTATCTCAAGCCCTGACCTTACACATCAATGAGAATTTCTCAGTATCAGCAAATATTGTTCTAGTGTCTAGCCAATGGCCAAGAAAACAGTGGTGCCAATGTCTTTAATTTTTAATTGGGATAAATGCTATTTGTCTAGCAAGAACAGTCTTAAGCTGTAGGCACTTAAGAAAGATAGATGAAGGAATGAACTGAAATGGAAGGAGAAGAGAAGGAAGGCAGATGTGAAGGCAGAGAAGATTGTAGCTCTATTCTGTCAGTAGGGCAGTCTGAGAAGCAGGAGGGTAGGTAGAGCTTTCTAACCCTTCTGCCTCCCTAGAGATTGCAAAAGGCCTCTAATTTAAAGCAAAGCAAATACAGGAACACAGCATCACTGCTAGCACTGTCTTCTAACAGCAGGGAGACCAGTTTCATAGAACTGATATTCAGGGGATCTTCGTTTTGAAGAGATCTTTTTCATTCCCTCCCTGTAGGAGAGAGTTCTAAGATGTGAAATCCTGCATCTCAGCAGGTTTGCTCTGTCTCTAATGAGATAGAAGGGAAAATCCTGTCAAGACTAATACTTCTCTAACAGAAGATCTCAAAATGAGAATGATACAGTTCTCTGCATGACAGCATGTCCTTTGGCTGTAAGGCATGCTGTATTTTCTCCTTTCTTTTCTCCTCATCAAATTCATTGTCTACTTTACTTAGTAGCACAGGCACAAATAAAAAAATATAAATAAAAATAAAAAATATGAGGTTAAGGGCCCTTTCAACTTCCAGACATTTTTACTGCTAAACTTTTCTTTATTTTGTTGTCCCATAAACCATGGGGACACACAGTCCCAGCAGCAATCTGAGTTAAACTCAGAAACCTCAGCCAGAAGTAATGTAACAAAGTTTATTTACCCAAAACCCGCAAGTTTTTGCAAATCTGTGAAGTCCAAATATTTTGTATTTTGGATAAGCAAAGTTTGCATATTGTGGCTTCATGTAGCAGAAATACCTATACATTGAATTACGACTACTGTTAACTCTTAATTTTAGTGTTTAAAATGAATGTCAGTCTAGGCAGTACATATGGTTTATTCACTGTTCCTAGAAATGATTTTGATGTAAGTAAAAATCATCTAAGCATTTAAGACTAACATTTTCCTAGTTGAAATATTTAAATTGTTAAAAGCTAGGAACAATAGACCTCACCTAAAGAAAAATCTAACAGGTTTTTTTGATAGTGTGTGTGTAAGAAGTATAGATTTGAAATACTGTGCAGAACTGGCATGTGCTTTCAACACCTCCTTCAATCAAATATATTTATTCCACTGATTTTAAGTTAATTGCTTTGCACTCAGAGTTTGTTTACAATCAAAAGAGGAAAATCAAAATAAAACCTAAAGGCTGCAGTTCAGAAAATCTCCACAGTTAAGAACATTGTAAATCTGTATGTAAGCAATGACAAAAATTTTCTGGTTCAATTCAATGGCATTTTATCCTGTTAAGCACTAAGATATGTAACTGAAGGTATATTATAGCTAAAAATGTACCTTAGTAAGCAACAAAAAATAGGTGTCCCAGCTGGAACTCATGTGAGTGGCTAGAAGTAGGACTCACAGATGGTGATAGCAGTGTATGTGTCTGTATAGAGAGACAGAAGGACAGACATAACGTTCAATAGATAATAGCCACAATGTTCTATACATTTTATGTCTAGAAAATGATTTGCACAAATCATTTGAAGATAACTGTTCAAATATTGTCTCATCAAGAGGAAGAAAATACCCAATCCAAAACCTTGGATTGCCTGTGAAAGAAAATTAAGAAAATAGAGCTTTATTAAACGAAACTTTATTTATCCTTCCACTTGATTTTCAAATCTTGTGATAGACTTTAGAGATGCCACAGGAAACATGACACTTTCTGTTTATTACTTAGTAGCTTTTCCCAGCTTCAAAAAAGTAGTTTAATGAAGCTGTAACATTTATAGTCTCTAAGATCTTTGTTTACATGGATTTATTGCATTTATAAATTATATGAAGAGGAAGGAAATATTCTGAAACTGAAATATAACATGACTAGTTATATCTGAACAAAGGCACAGTAAAAGGCTTTAAAAGATAAAAAAGAGCTGAGTCTGTCAAAAATATTGTGAGGAGAGAAAGCAAAAAAAAAAACCCTATAAATCTATGTCAGAAAGAAAGCCACTGCAGAAGACTGTTAAATATTACTGTTGCCCAGGGAAGGTGCTTCTCATGGCAGCTACAAAATGTGCTACTGATTTGCAAACTCTGGCTAAGATATATTCTTCTCTGCAGAGGGGAACAGAGATGAAGGATAGACAAATACCTCCCTTTTGCTATTTATAATTTCTTTGGTACTGTTTTATGATATCTTTAACAACGGAATATCACTTGTATTGACTCAGGTAGCATACTGAAGGACAGAAATCCTTTGCTACTTCCAGATAGTGGAAGTAAATTAAATAGACACACATAAATAATTTCAGATGACAGCCTTCAGTATCTTAGTGTAGTTCTGCATTTGGAGGGTTTCCCAAATTTCACATGCAAGATTTAAAAAGTTCACACAGTTCTTTTGCACATATTAAAATAATGTAGGCATCTTGAGTGTATAGTTCTACCTCTAATTTACTACATCTACTTTATCCTTTAATTGCTGAAAAACTATCCTCATTCCACAGTAGAGCATGAACAAGTTAGATATGATTTTGTGTAAAGGAAGGAGTGCAGGTAGGTCATCTTTTTCATCATCTCTATCTTTGTCATTCCAGTTGATATCCTGATGGGTTGTGGTGTTACTTTAAGCAAGTATGGTTTTTATTATGTCAACTCCATAACTGTTGTTAATCCAAAGAGAGTTTCAGATACCAACTACAAAATCACTCTTTAAAAAATGTCTGCTAGGTAAAAGTAGCTGTGATAAGAAATAATTACTCATGTAATAAGATTTTCAGCCTTTCCAAATGTATATTTGCTTGGGGGGTAGGGAGAATGGTAAGAAAAACTCTAGGTAAAATGACTGGACTTTAATCACTGTCATTTTTAACAGATGACAGATCTATCCCTTTTAAGTGAATTTACTGCAAAAGCTGTGCATTTTTTAAATTCCCCTCCCTGATTCTTCCTAAATTTATGCCTAAATCCTGAGAATATTAGTAATCTTGGATTGAAAAACTGACTTTTAACCTCACTGTCAAATTGAAACAAAAATGAACATCAGTTGGCATTCTCATATGTGCAAGAATTATTAAAATTAAATAAATACCTGAATGTTTAAAATGGAACAGCCACTTGTTTACATTCCTCATGCCTCTAAAAGATATGCACAAGTTGTCAGATAGGATGTTGATAATTGTTTTGCAATGCTGCAGTGGCACATGTAGCAGTAATTTAAAATGAAGTTACAATACTTTTTGAAAAAGACAGTTTGGGGATTTTTGTTTTCTTTGTTTAAGGATAACCATATGGATGGCTTTAATTTACTCTTACATTCTGCACATAAAGCACAGAGAATTCTGAAGCATCAGTCTGCTAGCTCAAGTATATCAAAGCCAGTGAGCCTTCAACAGTGAATGTTTCAAGGCCAAGGTGTATGTAATTTCAAGGCCAATGTAATTTCATCTAATATAGGACAGAGTCCTTCCATCCAAGGTAATGCATCAGTGAGCAGTGGTAGACTCTAGTACACAATTCTAAATGTCCAGTATGTTTTATGAGAAGACCTGAAAGAAAACCAGTTTAAGTTCAGTAGCCAGTTAATTTAATAGCTTCTTTTTCAGACTGTATTTTAAAACTTTGCAGTTTTAAAGTCCAGACACGTAGAAAAGCCATTAAGATAAAACGTATTTTAAGCTCCTATAATGAAAGAATATCAACCAAGAAAAACAGAGAACCTTCCAGTAGCAGTTAACTTGATGTCACTGGAAGGAAAAAATAATAGTAAAAAATTTACATAAAAACATTATAACCATTGCATCTTCTTACTGCTGTGAAATAGAAGGAAATCTACAGTTGAGCAACTTTTCTATATTGACTTTTTTACTTTCCTCTTCATGCAAATTATTTCTCTCCTGAAGAATTTTTTATTCTTATACAAGATTTCCTTTCACTCTCCTAGGAATCCATACTAAGAGTTATACTTTGTTTAATATTGACTCAGTAATAGTGCAGTAATTTAAACTCTAGGTAAATAAAATAGTCAACATAAATATTTTTTCTTGAGATTAAATGTGCAACGATTCCCTTTTAAAAACTCATGAATCACCTTAGCCCAGAAACAGTTTAAGGAGTTGGGACATCAGAATGCTTAAGGTCCATTTAATACTTGTTACTTTAGCTATGTTTGAGTGAACAGTCACATTAGAGTTATTATGGAAAAGACAGCATCTCATCCTCTCTTTTGCACTGATGCACATCTGATTGCTGTTAAAAAGCTGGTGCAGTGGAAAATTATTCACTTTTTCATTTTGGTTTTCTGTTGCTGTTTAACCTCCTGAGCTGGTTCGCAGTGGGGTCAGATAAGTAGAAGGTGAAGTGCTTGTGAACCACCACCACATTCATGGGGTTATTAAGCAGAAAACAAGGGGTAAAGAGTATTTTATATTTTATTATTGTAATAGAAACATTCCTGCAAGGCTAAAGCTTGCTGGTTTGGGTTTTTTTTTTTATTAGCTTGTCTTCATTCTCAGTATTCTCTTTGAAGAACCAGAAAGCCAAACTCATGTGAAAAGCTGTACGTCATGGGGACAGTTCAGAAGCTGAGTTACTTCACAGTGCAGCTGGAGTATCATCATAGAATCATAGAATCATTTGAGTTGGAAGGGACCTCTGGAGCTCATCTAGTCCAGCCTCCCCTGCACTGGGCAGGGACATCCCCAACTAGATCAGCTTGCCCAGAGCCCTGGCAAGCCTCACCTTGAATGCCTCCAGGGATGGGAACTCAACCACCTCCCTGGGCAACCTGTTCCAGTGTTCCACCACCCTCATGGGGAGGAACTTTTTCCTAATATCCAGTCTAAATCTACTCCTCTCCAATTTAAAACTGTTGCCCCTTGTCCTTTCACTATAGGCCTTTATAAAAAGGCCCTCTCCAGGCTTATTGTAAATTCCCTTTAGGTACTGGAAAGTTACTAGTAGGTCGCCCAATGTTCTATAACTTCTGCCACTACCATTACCACCACTTCTACATCATCGCAGCTACAGCAAATTGTCTTACCTAAATCAGAGCAGCCTTAATCCAAAAAGAACTTGTAAAAGCCTGTCACCTATATTACTATATCATCATGATATGTAATTGTGTAAGATCAATTAATCAGTATATTTAAACAATTATTACATTACTCAGGCACAGTCTGAAAATCACTTGGGGTCTGCTGTGGCCCCTGGTGCGATAACTGTGCCGACAGCAGAGGGAGCATTAAACTCATTGCCCACCGGAAAGTGTGAGGAGTGATACCCATGTTCCTAGAATCCTTGGATGGGTAGGATGAGCTCATTAGCCTTCTGGCAGTCATCCTAGGAGAAGGACAACTCTGATTCCAAACCCGGGCAGATGGAGCTCATTTAGCCCTGTGAGGCCTTCCATCTAAGAGGTTAAACCTCTGTCCTAAGGACCTCGCTGCCAGTGTCCCAGCTTGCTAGGCCCTGGCAGATGAACCTTAGGACTAAAGGGTGGGTCCAGCTCTGCGCATGCTGTGTCTCACCTAAAAAAAAATTCCATAGCGCAGGCTCGAGGGTGCTATCTGCTATCCTCTTTTTATCAACGTGCTTGGAAAAGGCACTGATGAGGAGCGTGGATGGAGCCCTCCCTGGATCTTCGTTCGCGAAGCCCAGCCACGACATTACATTACTATTCGGTTAACAAAAGCTAAATACCTTTTTTTTTTTGGTGATCAAAGCCCAATGTTCTAATAAGCTTCTACTCAGATGCCTTCACAGGCTCATTCCATTCACTTTACACAACCACAGTTCCCAGGAATGTTAATCCACTTGCTACTTGTACTGTCTCCTCCCTATATGTGAGCTACTAATTTTGAGCATGAACAATGTTAATAAGCATATTCACATTTTATAGCACTAAGCATAGCAATCCTTAAAATAACCTTTTCAGCTCTGCCTGCTTTACAAAAATGTAGCTCCATCATCATCACTCTAGTAAATTTGAAATAAAAATAAATCTGTGTAAGTCTAAAAAACAACGAGTGTATAAGGAACAACTTTTCCTGATGAAACGAACCAAACCTTTTAACCAATTCATAAATACCTTGGTTTAAATAAATGCTACATTTACTAATTTCAAATAAATTAATAGTTAAAACACCATATATAAACTAAGATTTATTGCACACAGTGTTGTAGGCTTTGGAGTTTTTTTTATTGCTGTCTTTTAACCATCTGTTGTAAAACATTTATACTTATCAAAAAGTCACAAAATATTTACCCCATTTGGATACCTCTCATTCCTGTACTTACAAGTTCTAACTACTTTTGAATGCCCTTTTAAAATAGTTGAGTTTCTCTATTGTCCACCCTGTTTGCCATGTCTTACTGTAGGCTGGGCCCCAAAAAAGTGACAAGAGGAGGACTGCCTCACTGCTTTCTTTGCTCAGCTTGCTTTCCAGAGCAGCCTTATCAAAGCTTCTGGGTGACTGAAGGCTGCTCCCAGAGTGATAAAGTTCATTATGAACCAGAAAGCAAATAGAGTTTGATGGAGTGATGGTGGAATGACCCCATGTCAGTTAGAACATGTAATACAGGGGATGGATAGGGTTTGAAATCTTTTTATTCTTCCATCTTTCCTGAAGTTCATTGTTCTCCCTCAAGGAGGTAGATCTCTATCAAAGCTCTGGTTCTCTTGGAGCACTGAAGCAACAACACAGAGCTTTTTAGAGCTTATCACTTGTTTTTCACTAGCGGCTTTTTCAAGTAAACAGTGAACATATTTTAACTACTCTCACATGTAACATTTAGAGTTGTTTATTGATCAGTTATGGATTATTTGGAAATTAGTACAACATAACATACTTGTAACTTTCAATTTTTTAATATAAATTTCTTCATACGTTTATTTAAGGCTTTAAATATGCTGTCATGTAAGTTGGATTAAAAAGGTTCATAACCTTTACTAAGTAAATGTTTTTTTGGCTAATTGAATATTTCACCCTATCATACTGATTTATGGTTACACTCTAATCAGTTTGACTAAAATCATCGGAGATGTGGTTAGGCAACAGTTGCTGCATTTGTAATTGGATGAGTGGAACAACTCTGCCATGTGAAAATATGAATTGCCTGGAAAGGATTCAAGGTTAATCAAAACTAGGATCTTGTTGCTGACCATGCCTGGCTGTATATTCATTAAAAAATAATAATAAATTAAAATAAAAATCTTTACGAATTCTTTAATCTCCTTGAACTATTGTCTCTTTTTTTTCTTCTGTAAACACATATATGCATTCCTAGAGCTCACTAGTTCTTTGTCTGCTCTTCATGGTAAAGCATAAATATATCTAGCTGTCTAAATTTATTCTTATCCTCAGTGCAGAGAATTACATTTCAACATGTAAATGTGTTTCTACAGCTTAAGATTTCCTTCTTATTATTAACTCTCAGTATAATTCTTGATGTTTCTGAGATTCATATAAATGTTAAATCTCTTTTTTTTTAAAATTTTAATCTAAATTCTTAGCCTCAAAGAATCCCTTTGGCATTTTTGATACAGATAAATGACAATAAGTGAGCCTTACACCTTGGAAAATTCTTTTCTTTGCTCCTGAGCACAGATTTTAAAGCCAGAAGGGGCCATTATAATCATCTAGACTTTCTCCAGCTATGAAGCCTATAATGATTTTGCACAGCTTCTTTTTTTGAATAATAACATCTTTTAAAGCAGTCTTAATTAAAAAAAAAATCTCCAGAGATAAAGAATCCATCATATTTCCCATTTCTTGAGTTATGAGTCTCAGACTGGTTTTCATTTCCCATTCAGTATTTTAAATGCAATTATTGTACCCTACACTTGTTTGCTTTCTACAATACAAATGATTTCTTCCTTACTCTGCCTTATATTGTATGATATTGCTAAGAGGATTTTGTTTGCAGAACTTAAAAACTGAAGTTTCAATTTTTCCCTTCCAAAGTTGAGATTCCAAATCAATAAAACATTTGCACAAATTTTATTGAATCATAGCCTCTGTGTTTGCTTGAATCCAACTTCGCAATTGATTCTTTTAGAATTGAGGCTGTTAGAATTTATCTATGGGCCTTTATGTATTTAACTTTTGACTTTTCCAAGAAAAAAAGGGAACATGATTCAATGGCACTGTTTTTAGTGTGCAAGACATAACGTCACCATTTCATAAATAAAACCAAGAAGAGTTTTTCTCGTCTGTTACCTGTTAAATGCATAATTGCAGTATCTCTACATATTGCTTATTTTCATCAAATCTGACTTGCTGGAACATGTTTTGAGAAAATACCCATCCAAAAATATCCATGTTTTAACACACAAATAAAACTTCAAAAAACAAATTAATGGACAAATCTCACTCAGCGACAAAAAAACTTATTTCCTTCTTGTTATAGATGGTACTTACCTTACTATCGTGGCTTGGGGATTCAATGCCTCATCTGTAGATACATTTCTTTTTTTTTTACTTTTATGAAAAAAAAAAGAAAAAAAAAAGTAAATGTGGATAAAATAACTGAAAGTTTTTTTATTTTCAGTCCAGAGCAAGCACCTCATGTTGAAATAATAATTTCAAGGAAAGAAGATTAACTGTTGAAAAAGTAGTATAGTATTCAAATTTATTATATAAATTTGATCCCAGATTACATTCAGCCTTTGAAAGTTTGTTTTCTAGGTTCAGATGAGATAGAACAGGAGCAATCCTATAAGCCCATAGCTTTCATCCTATTTTAAAATTAGTTCCTGAATTTTAGTTCAGTCACACACAAGCAGAAGTTTAGTCTTTACCCAGCTCTACACTCAAACACTAGATAAAAATCCTAAAGCACTTTTGAATCTGTAAATGCTACTCCTTCAAGTACAATAGAATATAGTAGAACATTCTACCATGATCCTATCTTTCCATTATATCTTAATGACCTGATATCTTGTGCTTAAACCCCAGAAATACGAATAGAACATCTGTCAAAACTGTGTAGATGGTTCAGTGTTGCTAATAGTACTATCACTTAAATTATAAGTTATAGCTTACTCCTACTTGATTTGAACTGATCAGATATGTTGAGTGATGTGCATTTTCCTTGGACAAGAATACACCTCAACAAACCACAGCCTATGCACAAGCAAATTGACTCTACAATCCTTTAGAGTGCATCTCCCTAATCTAACATTTTCATGATGATCCCTTTTCTCTTAGGACAAGAGAGAACAAAACAAGTAAGTGGAATTGCCACTGTATTAACCTCAGAAATCAAGTTTGTCTCCATTTTTTGGAAGGTGTCTAGCATAGGTTTTGAGTTGGTTTTGGTTTGGTTTTTTTGGTTATTAGTTTTGGGGTTTTTTTTTGGTGGGATATTTCTTTTTTTGGAAAAAAAACTATCATGGTATCATTCCCATTTTATAGGTCACTGAAATTTGTAAATAAGAATTAATCCAAATCTAGAAAAAAATCCTTAAACAATCCAAAGGTGTTTTCCTTCCTGTAGCTGACAATCAGATTTTTTTTATGCATAAGATTCCTTTGTTGATGACAAATCATTCATTACTGTAATACCACTGATACAACTAAAACAAATGGAAAAATAAATAGAAAAGTAAAAAGCATTTCTCCAAACAAGCAGGTTTTTTTTTGTTTGTTTTCCCTCTAAGATGGTGCTTTGTAGATTAAACTGACAGCAGCTAGAATTAAGATGCCATAAAAAATTAAATATGAAATATTTTCCGAAGTTTTTAAACTGGAAGAAAATTTCATCTAATTATTCTTGAAATTTATTACCTGTTGTATCTGCATTCTTACTCCAAATGAGTAGCTTATTTTTAATTCATTGGATTCATCTGTGCTTTTGGATTTTTAATGTGAAGGGTAGAACAGAAATAATCCACTGCACACAGATGCCAATTCTAATACAGTTTTCTTCTACTATGGGGACTTCCCTATCTGTGTGGGTTACCCAGTAATGCCACTCAGACTTTTAATTGACAGTAAATCATTCTCTCATAGTCATCTACTTCCATTTGCTAAAGGAGGTCATGACATAATGAAACCAATTCATATCAGAAAAC
>VWZO01012800.1:0-15348 GCA_013396975.1 Bucco capensis
AAAAAATGCTGTTGCTGCCTCTCCTCCCAGATCTCCGTTCTGCTCTGGTGCTGGCACTCACTGAAGGAGATTATTTTCTCTGTTACAAGAGGTGCTCCTGTTGTTTCACTGCTGACTGAGATTTCAGTTGTATTTCTTTTTTATTTTGTGAGAAACCTTGAAATGGGCAAGGTGGAGCCATGACCTTCATTCTACAGAGACCTGTACTGCATGAAAGTGGTGAGATGCTTGCTGCTTTCCAGGCAGGCTTGTGTTTGTCCCTAGCACTCTGCCTATTCGTGTCCCCAAGACAAGGACAGGGCCAGGCCCAACGTAGCCTCTTACTAGCTTCATTTTTTTTTTACATGCTTTGAAATAATCCTGTACTTTCNATTTTTTCCAACCTTAAAGATTTCATGATTCTATGATGTTGTGTTGCCTGCTGCCTGAGTTTAGTTAATCCCGAATACATTTCCAGTGAGGTAGCAAACATTTGATTCCAGGATTGTGTGACTGCATAAACATCTTCATGCCCATGAATCGATGGAATAAATTGAATATCTCAGGTTTCTGTGTGGAAATTAGCAAGGAAAGGGCAATTTCATTCAGGCTGAAGACTCTTACTACTGGAGTACTTTGAGCATCCCTGTAATAAAAAAATGCTGTTGCTGCCTCTCCTCCCAGATCTCCGTTCTGCTCTGGTGCTGGCACTCACTGAAGGAGATTATTTTCTCTGTTACAAGAGGTGCTCCTGTTGTTTCACTGCTGACTGAGATTTCAGTTGTATTTCTTTTTTATTTTGTGAGAAACCTTGAAATGGGCAAGGTGGAGCCATGACCTTCATTCTACAGAGACCTGTACTGCATGAAAGTGGTGAGATGCTTGCTGCTTTCCAGGCAGGCTTGTGTTTGTCCCTAGCACTCTGCCTATTCGTGTCCCCAAGACAAGGACAGGGCCAGGCCCAACGTAGCCTCTTACTAGCTTCATTTTTTTTTTACATGCTTTGAAATAATCCTGTACTTTCCTGTGTGTGTTTGAAAGGCTTACATCTTCAAACAGTTTCATTTATTTTTGGCTTTTCAAATAAGCTTCTAAATCTATGGGAAGTGCTTGCAGCTTGGATGTGGTAACTGCTTCCTATCCCACTCCAGCTTCCACGAGAGCAGAATTACTGCAAGATGAACATTGCTTTCAAGCTTAGCTTTACTGCTTTGGCAGACAGTTTTGAAAGTGCATTACACTTCAAAGGAGCAAAATATCATTTGAAATGTGCATTGCAAAATAGAGATGAAACAAAACCTAAACTTTCCTCCATATTTAAGGAATTCTAGCTACCCAAAAAACATGTTAGAGCTCCATTTGAATGCAGGAAAGTATGAGAAGTCTTTAGGGAGATGGTTTGACTGTTGAAGAATGTGAGGAGTAGGCATTGAGGACAAGATTACAGAGGAGCATTTGCATTACTCAGTATGTAGTAAGTAGAAAGGCAACCACACTGATTTAAGGGCAAAGAAAGACCCATGAGACCATTGATGAAATTATGCTATGAAAAGAGATTTTTTGCAATGCTTCCAGTTTATAACTGGATTATGTACCAAGATTCAATAGTACATAAAGAATATCTTGCAGGAAAGCTGTAACATTCATATCGACTCCAAAGGACAGAGATAATGTGGATAAAATACTATTAGTGTAGGGTCAGTGTGGGGTTTTTGTTGTATTTTGTGTTGTCTGTGCAAGGATGCAACAGGTAAATAAGATTTTTAAGTCGTGTGGAAAAGCTTTTACCTCACAGTATTCTGTGAGAATATCTGAGGAGAACTTCATGTCTCTGCAGGCAGTACTTTGGGTGAATAATGAATGAATTCCATGAGATTTATTTTGAGATATAGTGGATTTGTATGATTATTGGTTATCACCTGTCTTATATGCTTTTAGTAGTGTTTTAAAATTCTCTGTTTCTGCTGGTGAAAGACTATTTAGGTTTTGATCAGATGGGAAAGCCTTTCTGAAATTATTTGCTGACTCATCCACTCTGCAAATCTCTGTTGTATGCTTCATAGTTGTAGAGAATATTTTTTTTCTTACAAAAGAAATATATATTCTGGAGCAAATGATACATAAAATGGCTTACAGACTGTCTTAAAACTACTTTTGAAATTATCCTGATTGAGTGGTATTTTTCTTGTCATGTTTGTTTGAGAGTAAGATGATAACTGATATCTATTATTCAGTAGGGCTGACAAATAACAATCAATCTGAGGTTTCCTTTGATACATTTTTATTGTGCTCAGAGCAAGAATCTTGCTCAGTGGTTATAGCTTCAATTTAATCAGTAAAGAATATAAATTTGCTGCTTTGATAACCTAATGATGTAGAAAACTGAGAGGAAGAAGTGGTCAATAAAGAGGTAAATGCTTACTGACCATACCCTTTTTTCAAAGGAAAATCTTGCCTTTAATGTTAGGGAGGTTCAACAGATACCTGACATTGAGTAGTAAAATATGTCTAGTTAAAACAAACAAACAAAAAGAACCCCCAAAACAAGACCAAAAAACCCTACAAGTTTAATCATGCAAACAAGAGTTTACTTTGTATAATGTGTGATGCAAGAGGTTGTCCATAGCACTACAATAGTTGCATACACAGCTCACTGCTGAAAGGGTAAATCAATGCACAGTATTAGCAATGCCTTTTTTGTTGACTTGTCAAGAAATAGTCACAATATACACAGTTATGTCAAATACAAACCCCAGAGATACTTGTAGGCATTTTGTGTTTAGAAACAGCATCGTTTATTAATTATTGCTTTGAATGTCTTCCTGATTCAGAAATTGCACTGTTTCTTACCACAAGTACTTTTATCTCGAGTATTAAAGGTATTAACAAGGTAATGTGGTTTTTATAGCATTACTGTTTGTAACTTTTGAGGGTGTTTAGATGGCTTAGATCAAGACCTCTTCTCAGTGCACAAGAAGTGTAGGCTTTTGGAGCAGCAAGTATGCTGCTGATCTAAGCCAACATAGCACATACTAGTTTGATACCTGAAGATGAATTTGGAAATTGAGTAGGCTAGAAAGCTCTCTGTTCACCTCATTTGTAGAGTTTGTTCCATAATAAACTTTCTTTAAACCATTTCAGTGATACGATGTATCACAACAATTCAGGAATGTTATATTATGATAAAGTAAAGGTCATTAGAACTGCTATTTGTCAAGAAATTGTCTGTAAAATAAATCAATAAAAGCTGTATTAGTAAGGGCATAATAGCAACATGGGTAAAAAGTGAAAAACAGAAGAAAAAGGGGAAAATCCCAGAAATATTTATTTTTTTCCTGTTTCTAATGAAAAGTATGAGTGCTTAAAAGTGTTTGGAACAAGTCTGGTTTCAAGACAAGAAGAATGGCGCTAGGAAAAACAGGACACTTGAGCTAGAATGAAAGGAAGAACAGAAACCTCTGAGAGTGGAGGACACACTGATGTGGTTGATTGAGTAACCAGCAGCTGGCTATCACCATGCCAATGCAAACACTCCAGGCACTGTTCCAGTCTGTCAATCTGTGAATAGGATCTTGGCAGCAATCATACAGAATAATTAAAACTTGGGGAAGATCTATGTCTCTTTAAGCAGTGATCAACATCCTGCTTTGCAGCCACTGCTGAGCTTTTGGGGCTGGAAGTTAGTTTAAAGAAAACAGAAGTTTTACATCAACCTGCACCTCAGGAAGTTTTTCATTGTCCTCACATCATCATTGGCGATTCAGAACTTAAATCAGTCCAACAGTTTAATTCCCTAGGCAGCCTCATCTCCTCNAGAAAAGACAGCTTGGAAAGAATCGTGTCTTGCAGGTTGTTGCCTTTTTTCCTAGACAACTGCTACAAGGGAGCACTCCTTTCAAAGAACTCACTCTGAATACCTATTTACACTCATTGCTGCTCTCAGCCATAGCCATGGTAGGTGTCACAAGAGATCATGACGAGGCTTCTGGAGTTAAATTGGTAGATCTCCACTTGTTTTGTTCCCTTCTGTCTCAGATTGAAGTCTGCTCAGTTGGCTTTCACCAGGCATGCTCAGAGCTGTGGCAGACACATCAGTATATGTTCTCTCCCATACTAATATTAAATAAATATTTGCAAAATCACTCATACATTGGTAAGCTTCTTGTACAAGGTCCCTTCTGGTCTCCTGGCAGTGTTACAGCAGCTATTCATCACTCTTCAGGGCTTCCATTTTTATTCTACTGAGATGTATTAACATTGGGCTGTGATATCTAGTCATTGAAAGTGTTGACAGTAGTTCTAAATTTATATCTTCCTATTTTCTTTGAGGTACTTGAACCTGAAGAAGCACCATGCCATGTGCAGTGATTACCTAGCAGGTAGACAGGGTGCAGAATTAATTGAGTTATCCAGAGTTATCCATTAAATTGAAATGATTGAAAACCTTAAAGATCTAATTTATTGTTAATAATTCATAAATACTACATAAAAAATATACAATACATTAAAATTCCTTATTAAAATATATTACACACTTTAATACATATATTATGTAATATTTATACTTACATAATTTAAATGTTTGTGTTAAAATAGTATCTCCATTTAAGCACATTAGTACTTTCATTGCTTCAGTAGCTCCATGCTTGTGAATCAAATTTGGTACAATATTTTCAAGTAGCAATACTTTTACTGAAAATGTCATTTACAAAAGGGTAAAAAATGGAAATATTACTTGAAAACTGCTTTTGCAATCCCCAAAATATAGAAAAATATATTAAGAGAAAAAAAATCACTAAATGTTTTGAGTATAATTCTGAGTATAATGTATGTAAGATAGGTCTGAATATGGAAACAGGTTCAGAATAATTCTTCTGTTTTTTCTACTTTTTCATCTTTGAAATGCTTTGGTTGGTTGGTTTTGATACTAGCTCTAGTTAACAATTCTTCTTTGTCCTTGATCTAACCTCACTGCTAAGCTTATTCCTTTTAGAGTACCTCAGGAAATCAGAAATGGCATGAGTTTTGAACTGGAAGAAATGCTCTATCTAGTGTGACAGACCTGAGATACTAATATTTGAGTTTCTACTGAAGCTACAGCAAACTCAACTAATTAACATAGAGCACATTTGTTGTTTAGGTAGTATAAACATATCATCAATTAATTACAGCCCTTCATCGAGGACAAAGATTTTAGGAGTACTTTGTAATTGTGGCTTTCTATTGACTGAGGATGAGTTGGTTTCTTGAGTAATGATGCAGCTAATGGGATGGAACAGCATCATCACCAAATGAATACCTTTGGTTATTAATTGGTAGCCTCTCACAAATAGCATGCTAAAATACTCTGTAGTAAAGGCAATATTCATTAGTGATGCCACAGTGGATTGAAATGTTACCCAAGTCTTTTTGGGCACTGGCTGAACTGAATATGTAAATATCTATTTCTAACCTCATCATTAAGCCTGCTTTTTTTTGTTTGTTTGCAAAACACACAGGTTCTTACTTTGTGCTGGTTTAAATCCTCTTGTGTTTTGCAGCACTTCAGAGGGAAAGTTGTATTCCTTCCAACCTAGCAGTAGACCAGGTAGTAGTCTTCTCAGTAATTGATTTCAACTAGATAATAAACAAAGTGACCTTTACAGTTATATATTAAAATAAGCAAAGGAGGTCTTACTATTTCTCATGCATCGTTGTCGGAGGTGGATGTGGTTAAAGAGGTTTAAGAGCAGTGCAGAGAGGAGATGGAGAAAAACATGTAACACAGAAAGGTGCCTGATGTGGACTATCTCTGTTTCAAAAATCCAGTTTTAAATAATGATTACAACTCGGATATATAGGTGAAATAATGTGTAATTAGTGTTCTGAAAGCAGATACTTTTATAGTCACTGAATCGATGTGTCTGCAGTTATCTAGCCTATTACCAACTCACTTTTTTTGTGGATCTTGTAGGAAAACTTTTCCTTTAGCTCTGTGGACTTTGAGGGAGAAAACCCTGTCTTTGTTATAGGGGAAAATGAAATTATTAAAGATAGTTATATTCTGGAACTGAGTGAAAACTAATGCATATTTCTCAGAGAGAAACAGAGTTGGAAAATCATGACCAATTTTAGAGATTGTTTGATAAATAAGGAAAGGATTATTCAAACACAGTTGCTAATAAGTAATTAATTAGCAAGCTGTGTACAGCCAATGTGTCCAACCCTGGAGAAAGTCTGATAGACTGACTTTGATGTACTAGTCAGCTAATATCTGTAGGAGTAAGTGATAAGTAGAAGTATTCTTCCCAAAGAGAAAATATGGAAGGTGGCTTTTCACCACCAGAATTTTGTCTGTCAGCTAAATGTTGATTCTGTCATGCAAGATGTAGTAAGTTAGTCCCACTTTGCAGGAACTCATGCAAACACCTCCTACTTCAGATGGGAAAACATTGCCTCTGGGTTGTGATTTCTTTTTTATCTGTGATGGGTTTTATTGACATGTAATAGGAAAAAAAACAAATAGAAGTGTACTAAGACATATCAAAGAACAATTTAGAAGGGTTATTGTTGAACAGGAAACAAAGACTAAAGACCTTGATGGAACTTTGTTCTTATTTATCTGTTACTGAGAAGTCATCTTCAAAAAACACATGCTAACAAATACCTTTATGAAGTGTTGTTACTTACTTTCATATATTTTTCTAAATTCAATGCATCTTCTATGCAGGACCTGGGTGAGGATCTAGTTGTGGTTGCCTGGAGTCCTCATACTGTCCTTTATGAGTACTGGCAGATGGGGATAGCTGGCTCTAAACTTCATCATAGCCCTTAGGCTACATATCCTCCTCCTTTTCTCCTCTGTTGTTCATCTTCAACTCTCTAGTGCATACCAGAAGATATTCACTATTTGAGGTCTGAGAGGAGACACAGAAACTTCTATTGCTGGTCCTGCACTTGGTGGACCTTCTCCTTGCACAGCACCACAAATGAAACAGAGCATGCAGGGGACAGCTGCTACAACTGCTCAGAGCAATGTGGTGAAACATCCTGGTGCCAAGTAAGAGGCAGGATGAGTTGTTCAGGAAACTTGGACACAGTGGGAAGTCCCTTAGAGAAAATGTTTTCCTTTAGCAGCAAATCTAGTGTGTCTGGAAGTGTGCATGTGTATGACATGCTTATTTTATATGGTATAATAGCCATGGTCTATATCATATAGTCCAACATTTATGACTCCTAAGTATGGAAAAGAGTGGCCAACAGGCTTCCATGGAATGTAGACAGGATTAAAATGGGGTAATAATGAAAAAGTCTAGGTTGGAAGACAGCTCTGAAGCTCATCCCATCCAGCTTTCTGTTGAAAGTAGGGCTTTAGTTTATCAATGGCCTTGTCAAGCAAAATATTACTTCTCTGTGTCTTTGTTTAGGACACAGTGCCCCTTATCCCCTCTCAGCTGATGTATAAATTACTGGGTGTTTTTTAATGCTTTTTAAGGAATCCAGTAAGGAAGGGCCTTGCTCAGCATTTCATGAAAGTGGTGTTAGCAGATCCATTTCCTACAGAAGATAGTGATTTTCCTGTCCTTATAACTATATGAGTCATGGTGTTTTATTAAACTAGCAATCATGCATAATTCAAAGCAGCATAACCCCATCTCATCAGAAGGTGTGATCCATCATACTGCTACTGCCTGGGCACTCTTGAAGGACAGTGCAGTGGAAGTTCTGGGAGGACTCTGTGCTTGGAGTTCTTGGTACAGGTGAATCCATTCACCTTCAGATAAACTCAATGAAATGTCTTTTGAACAGGACAAAAGGCAGTGTCTACAAGCAAGGTTGCCTAATGTGATGTGGAATGAGGTGCAAACATGACTAAGCATGCTGGCAGTAAAATCAAGCATAGGTATGCCAAGAAGGCATAGAAATGGGAATTAAAAGATACTAATTAGTCTTGCTGAGATGGGAATTAATATAATCAGCTCATAGCCTTTAATGAGTTACTTCTCAGAGAGTAAGAAGTATAACAAAATAGCCTAAATACTTTTATTATTATTCTGGCAATAGAAGTAGACTTGGTGACTTGTTTCCTTTAGAAATGTTAGTCTCTGTATGCTGTCACCTGGTCTCCTTTGGCTTGAAATGCTTTCAGTGTCTTTGTCAACTTGACTGTGCCTTTGTTTGTGGGTAGTCATTAAGAAAAAAAAAACAACAGCACTTTGTCTATCAAACACTTTCTTTGGTCTATGTAGTGCTCATTGTCATGGGACATGACAGATATTAGATAAACCTCTAATGGTTATGAAAACAAAAAGCAGAATCCCCTTATACAAGCAGGGAAACCAAGAGAAAACTGAAATAAGAAATGGACAGCTAGAGTTCTAATTTTTCAGTCTGCTTTACATTAGTGTAGTTCTGTGTTCTAAATGAAATCACTATAGAAATAAGACACTAGCTCATTTCTTTGTTCCTCCTTCCCTACAATATCTAGATAGTACTTGGTTTAATTGGTTTTTCTTTTCTGCAGTCTGAATAGGATGCAGCAGTAACTTTTCTCTGTACCTCTTGATTGCCATAGGAGTCTGTGATTTCCTTTTGTTTCAACTTTTCCAGAGGCTAAATCCCTCAGTGCAGCTGCCATATACCTGTAAGACTAAGACTTGCAGTGGCACTCCAGTTCCCTGGAGGTAGAGCTGAACCCTTCCCCAAAGCTATGTCTGAAAGAGATGGATAGTTGAAAACAAAGTTATTTCTATTCTGTGATATCAGTTTGGTAATTTGTCTGTGTGGCATCTACTATTTATTATTACTACAACTGCTACAAAACAGCAATCTTTGAGATCACCCCTGTGCAGGAAATTAGAGCAGGATCATCACTTTTGTGGAGCAAAAGTGCCAGAAACTGGAATATTTATGTTTCTATACTATAAATACCGAGTAGGATGATTTCCATCTTTTCCTAATCATGACTAATTTAATTAACTGTTAAATATATGTCTACTGTTAAATAGATGTCAGAATTAATTGTTAATTCTTGAGAACTGAATAAGAATTGTAGTCGAAACAGGTACAAGTGCCTTACCTGGAACTATCTCTGATTATTTCTGAGCTCTGTAGCTGTTGAAGTCTGTATGATCTGTGTGGGTTTCAGTGATGGATGTACTTCTCATGGACTCATTTAGATTTGTGATTTACACATGAGGTAGGCTGTTACTGCATAGCTTTCATACTCAGTGATGAGAACTTCACCCCATGTTGCTTTTCCAATTATTTTTCTGTGGTACTTGGGTTACACAGTGAGCCTTTCTACTTTATGAATTTTGGGAAGCCAACCCACAACATTTCAGAATTTAGCTGTTTGGCTTTTTGACAATCAGCAGTAATCTTGTGGGTAGCTATTACTGTTGTCCCTGATGTGCTGCAGGCTCTTTGCTGAGGATAATGTCCAAGGATTTTCTCATTTTACCTGAGCTTTGTGAGTGTGTCAAAAGAAATGAAAGGAGGATGGACATCAATTGTGTGTGTGTGTGTATATATACACATATATATATATATTGTGTGTGTGTATATATGTATGAAAGCCCAAACCAGAGGTTGCTTTGTAATGTCAGTGTATTTTAAAATGATCTACAGATGGTATTTTGAATGAATATACATAATTATTCAGAGACTTGCTACCTCACAGCTGCATTTGCCTTTGCCTGTGTTTTTAGGAGAAAGCCCAATGCTGCTTTCCCAGAAACTTTCTAAATCAAGGTTTTTTGGAAGTAATATGTAATAATTCTCTTTTAAGGTAGGCACAGTCAGGCATTGAAATGCATG
Organism: Bucco capensis; assembly: GCA_013396975.1. Classification (NCBI taxonomy): domain Eukaryota; kingdom Metazoa; phylum Chordata; class Aves; order Piciformes; family Bucconidae; genus Bucco; species Bucco capensis. The sequence goes on from VWZO01012800.1 coordinate 9,778, forward strand.
CACTGGATAAAATAGTTCCAAGTCACAAACTCTATCTCAGAATCATTGAGTAAACTAATGAAGCTACACAACTTTCTTCCTTAGAGCATCCTCTTTATCTGAACTCAAACAAAGCAAGAGTGAATAGAAATAGGAAGAGAACTCATTGCAGGAGGATTTCTGAAGGAGCTGGGATCAGATTAATGAGACAAGGGAGGGGCCACTGAAGGCTGATTTGGGAATATCTATGCTATACTGAATTACAAGTCTGTGTTGTGCTTCAAGAATCCGATCTCCACTCTATAAGCAAGAAACACTGCTTCTGAGGGAAAGTGTTGGTGTCCATAGGCCAAACAGCTGAATGGCCAATGGCATCCTAGGATGCATTAAGAGGAGCGTGGCCAGCAGAGCCAGAGAGGTTCTTCTCCCATCTACTCTGCCCTGCTGAGGCCTCACCTGGAATACTGTGTCCCCCAGCTCCAGAAGGATAGGAGCTGCTGGAGAGAGTCCAGCACAGGGCCAGCAAGATCCTGAAAGGAGTGGAGCATGTGCCCTAGGAGGACAGGNGCACTAGATGATCTTTCTAGGGCCCTTCCAACCCCTGACATTCTGTGATACTGTATATGCTTCCCTGTATAGCTGGATGGGGAAGCAATGCCATATTAAAATACAAAAATGAAGTCTACGTTTTGTCCATATTTGATATCAATGCTGAGTAACTTTTGTAGTAAAGATTTTTCTTCATCCTGTGCTCACACTTTCTCAAGTTTTTTGGGGAAAAAATACCCTACCCACAAAACCAGGTAAAATTTACGCATGAAATGTAATTAACACACTTAAAAACTGAAGGAATAAATAATCAGTTGTTACTAGCTATATAGGTCTGTGTGGTACATGCCTTTATGTGATCACATTCCTAATTAATTCCTCACTGAATAGAATCACTTATTTGATTTTTTTTTTTCTGCAAGAATGTTAAGGTTTCATTTAAAACAATGTCCCCTCCCTGCAGCTAATCATGGATACTGACATGGAAAAGCCAACAAAATCTTTAATGGGCTTTTATGGCATAAAAAAAACCCTGAAAATAAAAATGCCAAATAGAAACCTTAACTTTAAGTTATTGTCTTAAGCCATAAGGCTTAAGGGTTTTTTAGAGGGTTATAAGGATTTGGAGATCACTGCTATTGTGTTTTAATTTTATCTAATACGATTGTAATTTATGAAGCCTTGGGAGTTAATAAGAACATATCTTTAATTCCATTTTGTGACTTTTCACATTGTTTCCAGTATAACATTATTCCTTTGGTGCTAGAATACCTTTTATTTACTTATATAATCTATTTTTATCAGCCCTGCTTCTTTTATACCATAGCTGTAGTCATGGATCCCTAACTGATAGCATATTGGCAATTAAAAGGCCTGACTAATTTAAGAAACTCTCTTGTAATGCTGTGCATGAGGAGTATGAATGTATTTTTATTTGCATTTATTTGGGCATGAAGCTATGGCTATGGAATTTTAAGGATGTTTTCATTAAACAGTGACCAGTGTTAAAGGTATGTTGGATTTATCCTAGCAGAAAATCAACAGAAGAGAGAAAACCTAATTAGTGTGTGTATGCAATCCCAGCACATAAGATAGGCAGCAGAACAATATTGGTTAAAATTGGTCTATTACCTTCTCTGAGAAAGAATGGCTAAGAGCACTCTTGTGTCTCATTTTGTCTCTGCTTATGGTCATGCTTGCTTTGGTGCTTTAATATTTCATTAGTTGCTTTGTTTTTTTGGAGTGTGTTGTTTTTAACTGTAAGGCATATCAATTGTTCAGGCCACTGAGCACCTCATGGGAAAGCATGAGACAAACTCAGTTGTTTGCTGTTAGCCTGATGTGCTCAAACAAAGCAAGTTAAACACATTGTGGCACAGAAATTACACAGCAGAAACAAATATGTGAGGAGTACAGGACATTTAGAGCTACACTTTGGCTACCTTGTTATTCCTTTAGGCATCTAGTTACTAAATCTAGCTGCCCTTAAGTTTTATAACCCAATTACTTTGGTAATCATCTTGAAGTCCTTTGAATGGATGTGTGCCAAGTCACTGTGCATGAATATTTTCAGTGGCCTTTGCATAACTTCTCCTTAAGCAAATCAGTTTTCCCTACTGGAGTCTGAGACAGGTGTCTGTCTTCCTAGAGTTTCAACTGGGATAAATACTGCACAGGGTTGCTGCCCTAGATCACAGCTGGGAATTTCAGAGGCAAAGGACTTCACCTTTTGCACCTTTGTTGGAATTCCTTCCTGGTCGAGCACAGTCTGCTGTTGTGACAAATACTTCTCTATCACTATGCACTTTACAAATAACTCCTTTGTTGTTTTCTGTGCTATTCTAGGAGAATGTAAGCTAAAATACCTGTTGTTTTGTGCCATCCAGTATTCATTTCAGACATAAAAGAGCCCCAAAACAAAGCATTCCAAAGCCATTTCTAGCTATAACCAGACTCCTGAAGTCACCTTGCTCCTACCATTTTTGCTGGTAGTGGCAGCTGCTCCCTGCATCTGCCATCTGCCCTTTCCTGCTATCACCTGCTTGTAATCCACTCAAGCATCATTTCTTCTTATAAAGAAGAGGTTGTGCTAGAGGGTGTCTGCTGGAATCAGAGTTAGGTTATTCTAGGCAGGAAACCAGGGCTAAGGAAGGGATAGAGCTTCCATATTCAGGATGAGGAGAGTAGTGTAGCTTAGGATGCAAATAGGCTTAGGCAGCACTTGTGTCTGATGCCTAACACAGAAGGGGCAGGTACCCAGATTTTCCTGCCAGGCCATTAAAAGGCTTAGTGATGGGAGGAGGAGGCAGTTTATCAAACTTTCCCAGTTTCTTTTTTCTCTTCTAATAGCATGGAGTTGGTTGGGGTTATTTTTAGGTTTAGATTTCTTTTTCCATTTCTTTTAGACTGAATCCTTTGTATTTTCCTGAATATATCTGCCTGTAGAAAATGAAGATTCTTCACTTTATTGGCAGAGCCTGAGTGAGGCTGCAGGATCTCCATAAGATGTGGCAAAACATTATCTAGTTACAGATCAATATGACCCCAGGAGCTAATGAGATTTTATGGAATGAAATTGTACTAAAACCTCATTATCCTTGGACTTGACGTAAGTAATTGAATATCCTGATTTGCAGGTAGCAGAAACTGTCTGCTCTAGAAAGGAATACTTGTAAACTGACATGTGGATAATGTGGTTTATCTATATCATCTTCACCTTCCTTTCCCATTCTCTGAATTGAAAGAGAATTAGGCCGATGTTTGGAAATAGAGATTTTCAGATGTATCTTAAAAAGATTCAGGCTTTTAATGAAACTTTTAAAAGTTACTTATTAACTTTTTTTTGTTATGACCTGGCCTCAAACAATTATAGTTGTATCTTGTCAAGTTTCCTGTCTGCCTTTGTAAACATCTTGAAAGTTTAAGGCATTCTAGGCCATTTTTAGAGTGGACCCACAGATGGCACATCACTCAGGGCTGCAGGGAGATTGTCACAGTGACATATACATTTACTGATAAAGAAGATTAGCTGTCTAGGAGGTACAAAAAAATGCAAGATAAGTTTCCATTTTTCTGAACAAACAAGCTTTATTAATAGCTGTTTCCACTTGAAGGAAGGTAAAAAAAATATATTTGGAGAATGGCTTAAGAATAGTTGTAGTCTTCAGGGTTTTGCAACTGCATATGCTTCTTAGATCCCAGGTTCTTAATCCAGTAGATATTTAACCCAGGGAAGTGTTGATGGGCACTCCCAATTTTTATGTCAACTATTTTGCTATGTGCCTAGCACTGCTCACAGCCCTATCCAACTTGCATGACTGTTACACTCATCCTTTCCCACACTACTGTCAGTGAGCTATCTCATCCATCCCACAGATAGGTTTCTCTGCTGACCATTTGGGAGATCCTCATGCCCACAGCTTCATCCTGCTGCCTTTTGTGTTACCCATTGTGTAAAATATCTCACTATCCAGTGCTTTCAGTCTCCCAGTGATACACCTTTGTTTTTATGTCCCTGGTTGGAAGGACAGCCCATGGTAGGGAGTGGGATATAGTGCAAAGCAGAGTAGAGATGATCAGTAGCTCACATGCTTGCTCATTACACTTTAAAATTTTTCCCCCTTAGAATGAACTGAACAAGTTTTCCCTGCATTCTCAGGAGGATTATTAAAAGTCATGCTGCACCACTGGAAAAGAAGCTGCCTTTAAACCAACTGCAAGTCAGATTTGGTTCTTAGGCCAAATGTTGTCATCATCATCATCACCATAGCCAGGCTTCATGAACGCAGCTCCAGGGAGGGCTCCATCCATGCTCTTCCCAAGCGCTTTTTCCAAGCGCTGCTGGCTGCAAAGGCCAATGAGGGACAGACAAGAGCGGTTGCAAAAGGCACAGCACAAGGACTCCTCAGGAGGTAGAAGCTGCAAGACACGATTCTTTCCAAGCTGTCTTTTCTCCTCCAGAGTGATCCTGTGTGCCTGCTCCAAACCATGGGCGGCATTCAAACTAGTGTGTGTGCAGAGCTGCTGAGTGGAGGCCAGAGGAGAGCAGTTCAGGGCAGCAATATGGCCAAGGCTGAGCTGTTGGTTCAGGGAGTCCTTGCATCTCCTCTTCGGGGCTCCTCTCTTGCCACAGCCAGGGGCAAGTTGCCCCTAGAGCATGAGCTTAGGCAGGCAGGAGTTCTTCATCCTGGAGACGTGAGCTGCCCAACGCAGCTGCGTTCTCAGCAGCATGGCCTCAAGGCTTGNGTCTGTCCCAAATTGACCTTTGCAGCCAGCAGCTCTTGGAAAAAGCACTTGGGAAGAGCATGGATGGAGCCCTCCCTGGAGCTGTGTTCACAAAGCCTGGCCATGATTAATAGCTTTTATAGTTAGAACATGAAATGTTGTATCTGTATGAGAGATTATACTAGGTGGAGCAAACTCATTAATTCCTTAAATATGTTAATAGAAGAGACTAATTGAAAAAAATACTTTCAGAATGGGTATTCTATACAGAGCAATCCTGCTCCAGCTATTAGTATGAGTTTGGTTTTTTGTTCAATTTCAAGAGTGAAATACCCTTTGCCAAACCTTTGTGCAGTTTCTTAAACAAGTGTTTTCTCAGTAGTGTAGTTCCTGGCAACCAACAAGATAAATTATGGATGAAGAGAAAATATGGTTTTGCTCATTTGCTTACACGGAATTTTTACTTAGCTGGTTTGCTCAAGGTGTCTGTCATGGTAATAAAGCTATTTACATGACATAGATGGTATATGTAAAGTCTGTCTCCTAAATAATGTGTTATGAGGAGAAAGAAGAGCAATGCAGATTCTGAATGCATGTGCTGAGCTCCTATGTACAAGGTAGGGACAGTCTCATAAGGCTTATATAATCCAGGTCAGTTAATTTGTTGTTTGCCTAGAAACTTTGCATGGTAAAATAGGACACAATCTTTTATTTTTTGGGGGTTGTTTTTTGGGGTTTTTTTTGTTAGGTGGTTTTTGGTTTTTTGTTTTGTTTTGTTTGGATTTTAGAAGTTCCTAATAGGCAAGTAATGTTATCTTT
>VWZO01012801.1:0-67999 GCA_013396975.1 Bucco capensis
TCCAACCCTAACCATTCTATGATTCTATATTATTCCCAGTGTGATCTAACCAATGCCAAATGAAAAAGTTACAATCTCTCAACTGTTGGTTTTACTTTGGCTGATACAGTCAATGCCCCAGGTTGTTTTCAATGCTTCAGGGATGACCATGCAATCCAGTCAGTCCCTGCATTGCTGCTTGGGGTTATTCCATCCTATATGTAGGATGTTATAATTAATGTTGTTAAACACTACAGAATTTGTGCTGGCCCAGTCTTCCATCCTGTTGAGATCTCTGTATGCTACAGCATCTAATGCATATCTTGCTGTGTCTCACCCTGTTCTTTCTCACAGAGCGTCAAGCAGAACTGTGTGCATCAGTATGGGCCCATTCTAGTTTTTCACAATAGCATAAGAATAACAAACAATAACAATAATAATGGTAATAATAATTTTATTAAATTATGGTAATAGTAATTATTGTTATTTGTTTATTATCTGGGTTTGTTTTTTTTACTGTTTTATTCTCTGCTCCTTTACTGGTAATCAGAGATGTTATATTTGCTTTTTTGATGACCTCTGCAGCTGACAGGATGTTTTTACTAAGCTATCCATGGTGACTGAAATCTGTTTCACAACATCAATAGCTATTTCAGATCCAGAGGTGTATGTGAATAGTAAGAGGGCATTTTGTTCTCCATGCATATTCCTTTGGATTTATCAACGTGGAATATCACTATTATTTTGTTGCCTAGTTTTTCAGCTTCAAAAAGAGAGAACTGAGATGGAATATGGAATGAAATGAAATGGTAATGTTGAACAAAAACAAGCGCTCAATGTTTCTCACAATGCAAGAGACAGAAGTCATCAAAAGAAGCTGCACGATTTTTAAAATCGTAAGGAAATACTTTTCTTTCTACACTGTCTCAAAATTGGTTAAAGACAAAACAGTCCAGGCTCAGAAAGTCCTAAACACAATGATCAATGTAATTTCTTTACTTGACTGATTCTCAATTTATTTATTTTTACTATGAGTGTCTATTGTCAAAGGTCGAGTACTGGACTGTATGTTGTGATATAGCATAGGCATTTCATGTTACACTTCTGAAGAAAACCTTCATCAATAGCTTAGTCCATCTTAGATTGAAGTTTCCTGAATAATTCTTTAACATCTATTTCTTTTTGTTTCTAAAGGCCCTCAGGGAACCAGGTGATGTTCTAACAGTAGAATATAGCCTTAGAAAACTGACAAATAGCACATAATATATTTTGAAGGAAATCATGGTGAGAAAGCTCATTGCAAAGAGCCAAATCAATGTGCACAGAGCTGTGTTGGAAAGATTCATAAGCAATTGCTCCTATAAAAGTGCTTGTAAGTCTAGCAGAGACCAGCACATGTACAAGGAGCAAGCTTTTCCAAACTCATTGAAGTCTGTGGTGAAGACTAGATATTGACAAAATGTTCAAAATAAATGCTGGGGAGAGTAGAGAGACTGCATTTCTGAGCAGTATATTGCTGAAATAACTAGTGATACTTGTATGACATTATGTTTTAGTTTTTGAATGTTGCATCTAGCAAATTTACATCTTTTGCCTCCCTTTTTTGTTTACTCAGAGCACCATTCTGTTTTTAAAATTCCCTTGTCTTTTTCTACACAGCATTCTCTTTATTTGCTAGATATTTGTTACTCATGCTTTGGTATAAATTCTAAAATTTTTGTTTCTAGAATTTCTGGTAGTTTGTTGTATTTTCTTCTTTCACGAGCAAATAATCAATGTACACACTTGGTTGGGTGTTGCAACTAATTCTGGAACATAGAGTGAAAGAGTCCTTCTGCTTTGGAGTTGAGATATTCTCTCGCTCCTGCTTTCTTTTCAACTTTTAGGAAAGACAGTGGAGATAAGATCAAGCACTTTAAACTTCTAATGATACTAAAGGAAGTGATCGTGCCCTCCTTCCACCCTACTGCTTTATTCCCTTGCCTGTGTTCTCTTTGATGTTGTCACAAGTGTTTCTGGAAAGAACCAGCCTGGGTTAAACCCACCAAGACAGCAACAATGACAGACAGATCCAGGACATTTGGTAACAACATCTGTTCTTGCCAGCTTAAAGTATTAAAACTATAGCTTAAACAGGCTTTATTTGCTAATATTTGCAACTTCAATGAGCAGCTTTTATGCTTCCAAATGGATGTATAACAAGGTAATCACAAATAGGTATGTCAGAACTAGTATGGAACATCTAAACCTGTTAATTTACGGTTTCCTTTTCTGACATTTGATAGAAAAATTTTAAAAAATGTGGCGTTAGCAGTAGAACCTGTAAGACCTTAAAAAGCAGTATATAAGAGGTTAATTTCTGAACTTTGCTCCACGATGTTGCTTCGATGTTCTCCATTGAGCTACTTGTTAGTGTAGAAGTCAGCTTCCTACTAAATAACATGGTATCAGTGCTTGTTAGCTGAAGCGATGGCTTGTAACTGCACATTTAAGTTAATTTTAGCAGCTATTCAGATGAATTCTCACGTCCTCCCCTTCACAGATATGTTCAAATTCCCTAGGAAAAAGAAAAAAAAAAAAAAAAGGAAAGCCTGAAAAGGATGTTTCCAATTAGTGTGGCTTTCACATATTTAAATTCTTTCTTTCTCTGCCAGATAATTGAATAAAATGTGATGTTTTCTTTTGATCTTTGTCGACATGATATAGGCTGTAGATACTGTTTCATTATACAGTTCATGTTGACATAGATAGTATTGTGCTACTTATAGCTTCTTTGGCACAGCTCTGGAATCAAATGTTCAGTAGTGATTAATGACCAAGAATACACAGACCTACTGTTGAGTCTAGGATCTCTGTAATCTCTGCTCCTGTTTTTTCTCTCAATTCCAGCATTAGTTAATGCAGCTTCTGTGAACACAGTATTTCTGTGATTTTCATAGAGCTTGTACTGCCAGCAGTTAGAATAGTGGTAGCATAGAGCTAATGACTATTAAAATCTGAGTTGTCTTAATTCATGCTTATTGTTGTATCTTTGATGCCCCTTCTGTGCCTTGCAATTTTTTATTTGGTGTTTAATACAGAAAAGGCTTTTAAACCTGTGCTTGAATTTTTTTCTGTCCTTACACACTGTATAATCAATTAATACCCTTTGATATGTTATGCCAATTAAGTGATATGTGTGTTAACATAAATATTTAATTCTTAAAGGAGAGATCACTTTGTCCTAAAGCTTTAATTAAATTAGATGCTTTTCAGATGATTGCCAAGATGAAACAGTCCATTATGAACATTTGTCACTGCAGGAGATTTCTGCTTATTGAAAGACAAAAGGGTAATTTAATCTAGGATTGTTGCAAACTGTATGAGTCCTTCATACTGATAAGGGAATTCTCCCTCTTTTAACCTTGATATGTACTATAGTAATGAATTTATGAATCTTTAAATTCAGTCACATCGTTAAAGTGAGGATATGATGTTAGCACTGTCAAGTAAATGATAAGGATGAAAATTTATCTACATAAGAGTTAAAGAGAATGGAGTCAATACCAATTTGTCAATAATTGCTTTAAAAAGCAAAAATAGCATCACAAAAATAGGCAGCTATGAGTTTTTATTGTATACCAACTGAACTTCGAATATTTCCAATGATATAGTCTTTACATGGCAACTTGGAGTTTTAGAAAACTAAATATCCTTGATACTGAGTTGCTAAGGCACCTAAACTATAACTCCCATGAGAAAACTTTGTGATAGTATGGAATCCAATGTTTCATTATCAATCCAAAATATTTCTGATTTGGGGCAAAATGTTCCTATATTGCAGTTTTACCTAATTATCTGAATAACTTCCACAGATCAGAATCCTGTTTTTTAGACTCTGAAGTCATCATATATCTCCCACTGGAAACACGTCACAGCAGTTTCTTTCAAAATATAGTACAGCTATGCATAATGTATGATCAGACTAGAGAAATGTGCTATGTGAATCAAAGTTTTAATGTCCTAGTTTTCACTGTGTTTTTAAAGGAACTCTGATTAAGAATCATGTCAGCTGTGAAAAGACATAAAACCAAGCAAGACTTTAAGATTCTGAAAAAGACTCTCTCTGAACATGTTTTAATATTAAAATCATTACTAGGGAACCTGGTTCTTATTTTGCCAGGAGGAGGAGGGTTGCATCAATAGAATCCTACTTGCTGATAACATGTTGTCACTGAACATCTTAGGGCAAGGAAATTCAAAGAACAATGGGTTTTCTCTTTGCATCTGGCAGGGCAGTTCTTACTCAAACGGTTGGTCTGCTGTTGCTTCTTTGTATTTGTTGACCAGGTCTCCAAAACGCAAGATGCAAAAATTCAACCCTCCTTGGCCTTAATGCCGCACCTTGGGACATACTGCTAAGTAGCTGAATAACCAGCTTCACTTGAAGTCTTAATCTGCCTCCTTGCTCTGAAGAGTATACAAATTTCAGCAAAGCTGTTTAAATTTAAAATAAACAGCTCAGCTCCGCATCTGAGAGCAATCCTGTTGTAGGACTGGACCCTCTCAGGTTACCTAAAATATTTCTTTTCCTTAATATCAAACTACTGGAGTCTGCTTGAAATTTTAGACTAAATGCAGTTTTTACACAGGCTGCAGCCTTCTGGATATTTCAGCCATATCCTTAGTTGCTTACTAGTCAACAGTATTGCTGATTTTAAGGTTGTGTCTACACAGTGAAGTAAATACCATTTAGATTGAAATGGAAGTGAAAATCAAAGACCTCGATATTTCTGCAGGAATATTGGGAAGGGTTCTCTCAATAATGTGAGATGGCTTTACATTCTGCTGTAGGGCAAGTTGTGACTGCTCAAGCAGGGATGAGACACTTCTGTTGTTTCTGGGGTTGTGTCTAAAGAGATAGTGAAGGAACAGATTTGTGGAAGTGCATTTAGGGTGTCAAGCATGGAGCAAGTCTGAAATGAATTATTTTAGGTATTTGAATAATTCTGTTGTCATGTTGTTTTCTTTAATAAAAATGATTTACTGAGCAGTATATTATTGAGTGTATTTATTAAACAATAAACAAAATTTATTTGATGATTTCTGTTTTTCTTAGAGTTGATGGCAACTGTAAAAAAAAAAAAGAAGACAGCATTGTAAAGCTGTTTTACATACTTTGAATGACAGAATCGATTCTGTTTTATTTAAGAATTTTAAGTATCATTGAAGTTAGAGAAGGTGCTGTTTGGCTGAGTCCTTTACTATCAGCTAGCAAGGCAGCTGATAAATCTGTATTGAAAAATCATTTGAAAACCTAATACATGAGATTAGTGCTTACTCTGTTATGGATGTTCGTTGTTCGCTTTTCTTGCTGTATTTTTTGTTCTACTGAGTACAATAAAAGGAGAAAAGAACTGGTGGGAGTGTAGAAGCTTGAGGGTCAGAATGAAGGTCAGGTTGAGAAAGTGGGAAGAAATCAAACCAGTGAAGGGAAGTGTTTTCTTATAGATGTGAGCAAATGATCAGTGTGGAGTCAGCATAAACAGCAAAGGAATCATGCACATTTTAAATGCATTCAAGGCCGACTTCTCAGTCTGCAGTTATTACAGTTTTGTGTATGGTGGCTGAAGGAAGGGAAGTGAACAAGTCAGAAGACAGGCTACAATAACATGATTGAGTATTTTTTCTGGAAAATCATCCTGATTTTCATTAGGATTGACTTTATGAATTTGGATCTACTGAAGTTGAGAGTATCTAAGTCCTTTGCCCAACCCGTAAAGGATGAAGACCACTTACTTGCCTGGCTGCACGGGAGCTCTGTGGCCTGGGCAAACAGAGGACTGGGAGGTGCTTTGAGGGCACCTGTATTCTGGGAATGGTAAGGGGAGCCCCTGGGGGAAATAGCAGAGAGAGTGCTGTAGGAAACTCTAGTGGGAGGTGCCTACAGAAGTAAAGGAGCAGACCCATGCAGTGGGGAGGGATCAGGCAAAGCAGACATTGTTTAACATCATGCTTCTCACTGGTGTCTCCCTTGCTGCCCCATCTCTGCCCTTGCCAAGTAGAAGTGCTGGAGCTGAGGCAGAACTCACAAGAGCAAGACAGTCAAGGAAAACCTGTTCTTCATCTCCTGTCAGCTTCCCTTCTTCCTGCTGCCCTTATGCATGCCTGTCCTCACTAACGGGAGTAAGGCTGACATACTGACAGCACCTCATGGCTGGTTTTGTCAGGGAAACTGTATGCAATGGGAACTGAGCTGGGCTAGGGCAACCTAGAGTAGCTTCCGAATCAAAAAGTAGACAGAGTCACATGTGACAGTCTGTAGAGAAGATTCTCCAAGGCCACTAAAAATGCCATTAGGTTGGACATCTGCTTCCCAGCTGACTTCAGCTGTTAACTGAGATACCCACGTTAAACATCTTGCCTGCCTGTGAAAGCAGGCATGTGAAGGGTTGCATGGGAGATGCAATGGGATTTTGCCTTTCTGCCAAAGGAGGCGAAGGCACAACGTACTTTCTGTTCTGTGCCATTTTGCCTTCCCTCTGCCCATGTCATTCCTCTCCTTGCTGGTGATGATCAGCAAAGCATAATCAGGGTTAGACAAAGTTGATGCTACTGGCTCTAGACTGACTGAGAATTGTGCTACCCAGGAAATTTCTGCACAGGAATGGCTCATGCCCTTTGTCCTCACACCACATTGTCCTGGACAGCACAAGCATGCATACACTGCATTTAGCCACTTGCAAAATCCAATGCCAACTCTCCTGCACTATATAATAAGCACTATATAATAATGACATTTGGAGAAAGCATACTGTTTGCTGTGGTTTAAGAAAAAAACCCTTCAAATTACAACTTGAGCATACTGAAACAAGTGAGTTTTGTGAGAATGAACTTGTATTGCTAATAAAATCAAGAATACAACTCAGCAGAGAGAAGATATTTGTATTTTATAAACATTTTTCTTGCTGATGCAGATTGATGCCAACATATGACAGTGATGAGATTTTGTAAACACAGTCTTCACACACAACTACACATGCAAGGTCTTTGTTTGCACATGGAAGTCAGCTGAAAATTGAGCCTTAAGCAAATTTCTTCATAGCTATATAACAAAAACTATCTGGTGCCCTGAATAATGTTGATCTGCACTGACAGCATTTGTATTTTCTTTCAGTTATGTCTAATGCTGGTCCTGTGACTCAGTAAGATGTGGGTGAGATGTTTGTACTAGTACACATAAAAACTTTGAACATAGAAAACAGTATTTACAAAAATAGATCACATTCCCAAGGAAGAAACAGTTAAATGGCATGGGATTCGTATAATAAGGAATAACTGAAATTGCCAAATTATTTAAACTTATTTTTCTATCAAGATAAGATCTTGCTGAGCTTCCAGGGCATAATTTAGAGTAGGCATTTTGCCTGCAGTTCGCCATATAAATATTTTATATCATCTCCCACACTATTAGAGTAATAGAGGTAGTGTTATTTAATCCACTCCTGGTAAAGCAGATGCTTGCCAGTATGCATAAAGCACTCAAGGAACTGGTTTTTTGTCGTTGAAACTGGTTGGTAGAATGATTTATCTGAATTTAGATTCTTCATTGTAGAAGTGAATTAGACGATGCTTGCGATACACAATTTAAGGTTGTGTTGAAGGTTCATAAAAAAATGAATAGTCTATGGAAATGTTGTTAACAATGGAAGGATGAAAAAAGCCTCCCTAAAAGGTAAGCAGGTAAAGTGAAAGTAGGTAGGAGAGTAGGGTCTGGGAGAGGCTCCATATCTCAGTATTGTTTGACTTGGACTTAGTAGAAAATGCGACCACAGATAGGTGGAGTTGAACATATCTTTAGAAAAGTAGATGCAAACATAGGAACTACAAACCTTAGCAGATGGCGTACAAGTGCTGTGATATTCATGTGTGGTCTCAGAAAGTGTGTCGTGACTCAGGAGCAATGGAGAAGCTCAAAGTTTAATAAAGATTTTCTTAGATACACAACCTTTGAAGTGTATTTTAATATCTCTTCTCTTGACAGTCATTGTCTCTCCTATTCTTTACCTGCAGCACACATTTCAGTTGCCTGTAGCTGATATGCTCTGACTACAGTCCTTGGGTGGATATTCAGGTGTCATAGGAGTTAGGGTAGGTGACTCCTTCTCTAGCTTCCTTTTCTACAAAGCTGAGGGAAGAGCAGATGAATACTGATTTCTAAGCATCGTAATTTTGCACACTTGAGACAGGGTTTATAAGCAGACTGGCATTGTTGGTAAAATCCCATGGAAAACATTTATTTGATGCTATATCCTTTTCCCCTGAGGTGATTGTGCCTAGGCCTGTTATGCATAGGGAATGATAAAAAGGATGACCATTTGTTATATGATATACCACGCCACTCAGAATTCTTCTGTTTATTTACACTTTGATTTTCCTGCTTGTTGTAGCTTTTATTAATGTTTGTTAACACAGCATCAGCTGCAAGGCAGAAATGTTTACTCTGTTTCAGTTTTGTTAAACTTTTCAGTATAGATTAAAAAAACTTCATCAGCCTCTGAATGGATAGGCTTGAGTTGGAAATTTACATGTGAGTAACAAATATTATAATGCAGATAAACCAGACAGGCAAAAGGAAAATTTATAATAAGGGGCTGCTCTGGCAGTATTAATCTGCCTCATGTAGACTGCATGATGAATCATCCCACATAACCACAAAGTCTGCTGCTGCTGAGCTCTGCCAGCAAGTGGGACAATAAAAAATCTGTGCATGGATGGGTGGAGACGAGGGCACATATGAGGGATTTAGGGAAGGGACAAAGAAGGAACTGCTATTTAAAACTGGACATCTCAAGCCTGGCCAGTAGTTCATGTTATATATAATTCAGCCAATTCACTGGGTAAATCACTTCATATGCTCCGTGAAATGCAATTTGCTTCCATGGCCAAGCATGACATAGGTGTCACAGAACTGCAGTTGGCAAAGAGCTCTTCTAGGATAGTTAATTCGGGGCCTGTGAGATTGCTCAGGCGTCTTGTCAGAACATTAAATAATCACATAATATCATGAGGGAATATCTCATTAAGAGCCCAAACTCTCAAGGGTCTGAATACCTCTTACAATGTGATGAGAACACTTAATTCCCACTGACAAGAGCTGCATCTTAGGGTGCTCCCAGCAGGCATTTAATAGGATTGTGCCCTTACTTCATTTGGCTGGGGTAAGTCCAGGCCAGTCAGGTGAAGCAACAGTAATCAAACAAGACAAGATAATGACAAAAGGGTTCCATCTCAGCAGGAATGTTATTGCTTGCAGAGGATGGAACATACCCTGGTGTGAAGTCCCTATAAAATTTAAGGTTGGATTTAAGGGTACACTCTTAAGGGTTCAATTTGTGCCTTAGAGAAAGATCTGTCTGAACTCATCTCATGCAAAGCATCTGTAAAAGGCAATATGAATCCTTTATCAGACTGTTATTCTGAGGGAACAGGTGACACAGTTCTCATCCACGGTTTGGTCCCAAGACCTTCAGTGATATAGACAACCTCGTGAGGGTTGTTGCCAGCATTTCATCCAGTGTTTGGGAAGCAAAAAGATTGAGTCATTGCAGGGAAATTTGGGTGCTGAAGTTCCCTAAGCAACATTCTTGCTGTGATCCAAGAGACAAATTAAAATTTAAGATGAACAGATGGAGTCTTATCAGTTAGAATTTTTTTTCTTCTTATGTACCTGCAGCTTTATAAAGGAGAAGAATGTTAGATGCAATCAGAAGAGAATAGACATTGTATTTTGACTTATGATGCTCCTCTTAGGCAGAGATGACGGTAGAAATGATGTTCTTGTTTTGGTATGAAGAAGCATTATAAAAGGAGTAAATGAGAAAGGAGCATGACATTATGTTAAGCACTTTGGGGAGAGTGAAAAGTTAAGATCAGTCTCTCTGTTTTCAAGCCCTTATATGAGAAATGATGCATTAGACTACATTATTTTATTTGATTTGCTGGGAAACCAGAGCTGCTGTGCTGTTTCTTGAATGGAATTACAGGCTTCATTTAGAGAGAGACGCAAAGTGCACACATCATTCTGGAAGAGATCAACATAAGCGGTTTCTGTATCATGAGTAATGTTTACTGGAAGAAATCAAATTACTTTTACACAGACCATCTGTTTTCTTTGCGTGCAATCATGTAAGTGTTTTAGGACAAGCCATCCTTTTTAATCAATTGCAAATCTCTTATGGGAAGGCACTGTTTTCTGTAATAAAATCTATTTTTATTATAAATGTAAGAGTTTTAAATACTGGTTTCTTCTGCATAAATATAGTGCACATATTATTCATAATATAAAGAGTAGGGGTGTACAGCATTAGTTATTATCTGTCAAGAATTTAATTTTAGGGCTTTTGGGGTATTCATTTTTGGGTATTTGCTGGATCTGCAACTCATTGGTGTTCAACAATTACAGCAAATAATATGAGTAATATAATCCATTTATAGCCTGGGGAGTTGCTTCCTACCTACATTTAGTAACTGTAGTATATACGGTCTCTCTGGGGAAGATGATTGCCTGTTCTTTAAGTGCTTATGCTTGGAATGACTGAAGAAAAAAAAAAGCATGGCTTGTTGGAAAATGACACTATAGAATGACACTAGAGAAACTTGAGTTTATGATGATTCGGTGAGAGTATGAGATTTACTTCATGTTTAAAGGTAGTGCATAGATATCTGTATATGGTTCTGTTCATTTTAGTGGATGCTTAATTGAGCATGACATTTTATTTTTTTATCAGTTCCATCAGCTTCCCTAATTTGTATATTGTAGTTTGGTACACATAAGTTGCTCTTGAATTCAGAGGAAGCTGAAGGTCTGCCTCTTAAGTAAAGTCTCCTCTGACTTCAAAAGAAGCTGTGTGTGCAAAGTTGCACTGTATTGTAGTATCAATGTCTCTGAAATAAAAGAAAGGAACAAGAAGTGTAAGTAACACAAGTGGAAATTCCCCAAGCAGGTTGGCTGTCCTTCTCAATGAGGTCGGCAAGTCTGAATTTAATTTATTCAGACACTTTCAAATCAATGGTATTTTGAATAATTAAGCTCCCTACTCAGGCTTGAAAAGTGTGTGGTGCTAAATACTTGTTTTTTCTTGGGTAAACATGAAGAGGCAAAGAGGGAGAAACAGATAGAGCGTGCACTCTGATGCCATCTGATGGTATAACAGAAGCTTTCTGACAAGGGAAACTTTAGGCAAAAACAAAGGCCCCTGTAAGTCCTATTGTAAAGGCTGGACTTCCTTATGTCCTGTCTATTCCTACTTACTATGGTGTCACTTGTGAACTGCTAGTATGTAACACAGGGAAAGCTGCCTACCAAACTATGCTAATCAATCCTAGCACCTACCTAAACTTGAAGCTTGCCTTGATCTGTCAAGAATCTGATGACAACTACGTTGTCAGTTAACCTTTTATCAGACTGCATTAATTCAGTAAAAGGGAAAAAAGCAGAGCAATGTGTATATGTCTGTATGGTTAGGCTTCGCGAACGAAGATCCAGNCAATGTGAATGGCATACAAAATCACATACGTAATAAAGATTGAAAGATAAAATAAAAAATAAAGGTGCAATTAGTTGTGATCTAACAATCTCACCCAATTCACAGTATTTTCTATTCAAACTTAGCATCCCTTCTTTCAAGAAGTATTAAATGAAAGGTAAATTGTTATCCCCCACACTCTGTTTTTTTTCTTCACTTTCAACCTTCTTTTATCCAGAGGAAAGAAAATGTCAGGCAAACTAGGTATTTCATAGATTCACATAACTATGTTGGTTAGAACATACCTGTGGAGGGTATCAACAAAGTACTAGTCCAAGTGGGAGAAACTTAGGTAACTGTCTAGGGCCTTGTTCAGTTGAGTTTCAAGAAACTACAAGGATGGAGATTCACTAGCCTCTCCCAAATACCTGTTCCTCAGTCTTCCTTTTGCCGCCAGTGTTCCCTAGAAGCTCATCTGGGTGCTCCTCATATTCCTCACCAATTTCAAAGTACAGCTGAGGTCTGGCTTTGCCAATTTCAACCAAGTAGGGCAGAACAAGGAAGTTCTGCACTGCTCCAAAGTAACTCTCCCAGCCTCTTCATCCTGTCTCTGTCCACACTGTCCTTCTGCTACACCTGAATGACTTTCCACATGGCAACCTGGGAACAACCTCTGCACTGAGGATTCTGTACTCAGCAAGCAGCTTGTTCTTCTGGACCCCTTTGCTGTTTTGGTTTTCAGGAGACACATTTCAGTTTGAGCTGTAAAAAAAAAGTGATGTAAATATTGGGGTTTGATTTTCCAGGTAATCCTTCTTACTTCCCATCTTCACATGCCCATATCTTTTTCAGCAAGATACAGCAGTGTAATCCAAGAAGTAGCAAGGCATTGTATTTCAGCAATGGGGGGGGGGGGGGGTTAGCAATTTTTTGTTTGCATGTGAGTAAATTTACTACTGATCTTTTTTTTTAAAGTGTTTAGAAGTTGCCAAGAAATTTGTGTGGATTTCTTTCCTCCCCAGGGCTTTGGAATAGTCACAATGAGTTCTCTGACAGCTTCAGTAGGATAGGCACTATATTTCCCAGTTTTATGGCCTGTTTTTATCCAAGAAAGATATATTGATGTATTTACTATTGGCATAGAAGATATTGGACCAGTCCTAAGAAAAGTAAATGCTAACACTACTACTTGGAAATTATCATATTTTTATTATGAAGAAATAATTCAGCAAAATTACTTAATTTGATAGTAGTAAAGAGAGTGGTAAACTATGAATTACTGTTGCCATAGTTGCACTATATTTTGATATAGTAGTTGAGTTCATCTAAACAGTAACAAAATAATTTGCTCAATGATCAATTACAATGAATATCTTAAAATAAAAGCAAAGAACTCCTGACTCCATTTGAAGTGCAGTAAGAAGAGAATACTGCTGTTTATTTTAAAAACTACCTGTGTCTGCGGTGCTGATTACAGTGAAGTGGGAATCAATGAGAAGATTCCATATAGGAGGTTTTATTTATAGTAGCTTTATAACTGATCTAAAATGAGATGATAAATTTTGATACTCATGAACTTTAATAGAAAAATCACTGAAGAGAAGTTCCCAATTTCACTTCCAAGATTATCCCTAGTGAAAGTTCTTCATATTTTAGGCATTGTGAGGCAATTAAAATAATTACCTGTTCTTTGTTGGTTTCTTTTTTTCTGAATTATTCCAGCCTCTTGGTTATTCACCTGACAAATCAGAAAAATTATTCAAGGGAACTCTGAAATCCTCAAAGCTAGACATTTGCCCATTTCTGCTTTTAATTATTTGGGGGATTCCATAGGTTTTTTCCTCTATTTGACTGATGACAGCCCAGATTGTAGAGGATGTAATTCTTATGTGTGTTCCAAATTCTCCCCTTCTGCTTCTCTACCAGATACACTGATTTTCTGAAGGAAATGCAGCAGAAAAGTGCCATAGGTGGTTATCATGTTTCACTTTGAACTGGTGCCCCACAGCTCAGTTGGAGGTACAAGGAGGAAAAGAAAGAATCCGAAATGCTTGGTCACTATTCTGAAATACATTTAGATCTGACCATCTCGCCCATAAAGAAGGAAAAATCTAGAGGTAGACAAAAAGTCTACAAGTATTCCAAAAACCCCACAAAACCAATGAATAGTCTTTAAGAAATACTTTCTGGAGCAAAAAACAATGAGAAGAAATAGTTTAGAGAAGATACCAAAAAGAGAATATATGTAGAATAATGGACTGAGTGAATCTTTTCAGAAATGGTCAGGCTCATTGCTGCAGTACCTGAGCAATGGGATAGGAACTTTACAAATAAATGCATTTAACACTAAAGAAAGAAAAACTGTTTTGAAATGTGCTCATTTAAGTAGTATAATTGATTGATATAAAATACTATTGAATAAAACAGTGGAAACTCTCCTCACACATATTATTTCTCTACAGCTAAAAAAGGGCAGCAGAAAAGATTTTGGTACTTAGTAATAACCCCCAAGGCTGGTTGTTTGGAAACCATCTTTGGGGTTCTTTATTCCTTAGTATTGGCTAATGTTGAAGACAGGAGGGAAGAACTTCTTGAATCATAATATGACTGGAAATGACCATTCCAAGGCCTTCATATATCACATTTGGTCTCTATATCCTTTCTGTCACAGGAAATCATCTTACACCCAGAGCAAGAAACGTACATTCACTTGGCTGTCCCATATCTCTAAGGAATCTGATGAATGAGTGGACTAGTGAAAGGAAAGAGAGAAAAACTCCAAAGACCTACAGATTGTCTCGCTGGCAGAGTGAGTAAATGTCCCAAAATCTCACTCTTGCATTGTCAGGTACAATAGAGTGATCCTGCTTTAAGTATTGCCTCAGGAATTTCCTCTCCAGTAATTGTTGAGAAAAAGATGATCAAAATGTCTCTTGTTTCAAGGTGCCCCACTTGTTTAGAAGTACAAAGCCATCCACCTCCTATATTTTCACTTTAAGCCTTGAACATGGATTTAATAGGCAGTTCTGTGTCTGGTGGCAGATTTATGTATGTTAACATTTTATGTAGTTCATAGTAGTGAGCCAGGAGATCTGTCAAGTACCAACAAGTCAATCCAACAGATTCAAGAGTCCAATGTATAGAGTATGACTTATTTTTCAAAATGATGATCCAAATTGAAATAGATAGCTAACATGGCTGAAAATCCAAACAAAACCTGAAACTAGATCAGAGATAAACATGAAGGTTATCTGGACTTTGCTTTACTCTCCAGTTAGAAGAAAGAGAATTTTGGAAGACAAATTTTGCTATTTTTGCCTTTTTTGTTGTTGTTGTTGTTGTTGTTTGTGGGGTTTATCCTTGTTTGTTTTGTTTTTAGAAAGTACTGCTCTGAATGTGCTGAAAGATAATGCTCAGTCAGTCATGGCTAGGCTTCACGAACGAAGATCCTGGAAAAGATAATGCTAATGCACAGAATTTTTACAGAAATCAGGTTATTCCATTGCTCACTCTGAACCTATTGGCAACAGCAACAGAGAGCAGGGATCTGCACTCTGAAATCCATAGGAAGAGTGTTCAGGTGCCAAGGAGTTACTTTTCTGCTCTGGAATCTGCTTCTTGACTTCCTGTGGAAAAAAAGTAGTGGAGCAGATACAGCCTGTGGGCAGAGGTTTGTCCATACTTCATAAAAAACCCACGTCTTCTTCAACAATGTAATTACACTCTCTTGTTTTAACAGAGTGTTTTACTTTTTGAACTATCACTGATTACCCCTTCAGTTCTACTTTACTTTATACAATAGCTGTGCAGTGGAGATGGGCTTGATGTGCATTGACACAGTGGTGCCATTAAGTGAGGGTCAGTATGACTGAGAATAATAAAGGTGTTCAATAAAGGTGTCAACATAGTTGAAGATTAAAGTTAATATTATTTTTATTCTTAAAATCACTTCCATATGTATAGTTTTTGCAATTCACACACAAAATCCTCCTCAAACTCAAGTCTTATTGAAGCTTCATGAACATTAGTACAGGGAAAATAAGAACTTGGCAAATGGCTAAATGTATAATTAAAGATTTCACGTTTAATCCTGTTACTGAAGTGATTTATGGTTTCCATTATTTGGTCTAAGTAATACACTTCTTTTTTTCTTGTGATTTTCTTTTCTTCACTGTTGTTAGTGCCTGTAATCTTATGGTAAGGAAATTTATCACAAGAACATTTTTATCCTCAGCTGCAAGGTCAGGAGTAAAGTTAAATCAAAATAAAGAAAATGGAATATACTTCCCACTGCAGTTGGTGAGAGAATTGTGAAGTGTTTCCAATGTTGGGTCAGAAATGCTTTACATGGAAGAACAAAGGGCAGGATGTAGTCTCTGTGCTTCTCTGCTCTCATATTTAGGGCTGAAACAGGTGTCTCAGTAGCCAGTCCCAGGAGGGCTCAATAAAGACATAGGGCTGGGACACACTATCTCCCTCTGTAGTGCATACCAGAATTGGGTGGAAACCTGCAAACGCAACAAAAGCTGCCTTGAAATAGCCCATAGTAAAGGCTGAGCAGAGCCTACAGGCTGCAGAGTTCAGACACTTCTCTGGAGGTAGGTCCCCATAGCAGGGGTTTTTAAATGGACTCATCAGGCTTCATGACTTTCATTGCAGCCTGACAGATATGTGGGGTCTCATTGCTGTGTGAGGGTTTTCTCTTCCTTACCAAGTTGCCCAGCCACTGGGCTGTGCTCTCCTCTCGCAAGCCTTCCTGCCAGCTTCATGAAATTTTCAACCTTGCTCTGGCAGGGCTGCAGTGGTACTAGTGGACCACTCCCCACTCCTGTTTTCCAGACCAGCATGTAGTTCTGCTGAAAAGGAGCAGTCCAGGCCACCTGAGGGTGGGGAGAGCATGCAAACGAGCTCCCTTGCACTCAAGTGAATGCTCCAGCTATAGGCTTGTGTAAAACAGGATACTACCTCTTCCAGCTGCACCCTAGAAAACAAGGGTATTTTCTGAGGAGGACAAATCTGCCTGTGCCTGTTAGTGTATAGTGAACAGATCTGAGATTTTAGGGCTTAGGTGTTATTTTGGGGTTGCAGGGGCTTCTGGATTTGAGATAAGCACCTTGTGGCTGAGGTGGAGTTGTTTGTGGGACTCCAAATATTAAGAAATGAGTTTCAGCAGCCACTGAACAAGCATTTTCTGGTAGCAGTTTTCATATTCAGACACATAAATTTATATGTGGTCCAAACTTCCTCTTCACCAAGAACTCACTTAAAGAAATAAGATTTCTTCTACGAGCATACAGTACTAAAATTCTCTTCTTTCAGTGATTTCACAAAAGAACTGCTGTTCTTTTCCAGACTATTGCAGGACAAAATTGCTTGAATTTTATTTCTGGTTGGGAGTTTGAATTCACACCCATGTTAGTGTCACCTGGAGTTGCTAACCTGAGCAGAAAAAATATGTTGTCCTGTCTTCACTGTTTTAGCCTAAATATGCCTTATAGATGCATTTATTAGCAGTTCACAGCAATGTTTAATACAGTTTTATTATGCTCTCTTGAAGGTATTGCAATTTACATTCTCCATGCTATTGTATAATGTTACTGTGTTTCTTCTTATGCTTTGTCTTACTGAAAATATTGCAACCATTTTGTTTTAACCGTCTGCAACAGTTACAGTAGAAACTTCTGGTAAGACATCTTTACAGAATTGTAGCAGGAAAAAAGAGCATAAAATTGAGTTTTCTTCAGAAATGTTCATGTAGAAAACAACTTCTATTTTTTCTTCCTTTAGTATGATCTTTGTATTTGGGGCACATTTTTACTTGCCCTAATATTTTTCAGTTATTTTTTTCTTTTTAGTTGTTTGGTTTGTTTGTTTGATTGATTTTTCTACACACACACACACACACACACACACACACACACACATGCCACAGTGTTTTAAGATAGGTAACCAACAAGAACATGGTGTTCCAGGAAGTTATAAGAAGTCATAACTCCAGTACTGCCATTCTTAATATTTTTTGAGGATGATATTGCTACTTTTTGAGCAAATGTGTCCTTATTTTAGGGAAGGATTTGTTCACATGAAACTTGTGATTTTTCCTTGAGTGATAACAGCTAGCAATCCCCATGAGTAATTCCTGTTACTCACCTCAATTTCCAGTCCTTTCATCGGCAGCCTTGCCATTACAGTCAGAGGCCCCTCAAAATTTCCTAACAGCTTTCTTCAGATCTGACTGAGTTAACAATTGGTCATTACCTCTTCTTTAGAGTAATAATTAAGTATGTGCAACAAATCCAGGCCTATCACAGTATTGTGTTGTACCCCCTTATTCCCCTCTTACTATTTGAAGTCTCTTGATGTAACTCATTTTATGGGTACAAAAATAAGTGTAAAATCAGCTACCCTTTAGAATGGTTGAAGTTTCTAGTCTTTTACTGCGAAGCACAGGTTTAGGTCACCTCACAGTGAGGTGAATGGTCCCAGTGATTTTACAGGGCTTCCCTGCTTGAGTTTAAAGAGTGCAATATTTGCCTTCTTCATGAGAAGCTTCCAGAGGAGCATTGCTATGTCCTGGCATACATAACATTTTGCCTTCTGTGTGCTTAGGAGTAAATAATTTGTGTTTTGGAACAATCATACAGATGCTTATTTTGACAACACTCTGATTAGTTTTGGGGGTTTTGTTTGCTTGTTTGTTTTTCATTTATCAGACAAATGCCTTCTTTTCACAGTAAACTGGACAGCTTTTGCTTTTTCTGAGCCATAGAAACCTAGCGTGTTAATTCATTTGAGCTTGAGGATTACTGCCCTTTTAATGTTCATGATCAGAAGTGTTAGCAAGACCCTTGGGGCAAACTCTTTGCTCGAATAAAATGACATGGGTTATTTGAAGTCAACTGGTTGAGCTGTTCTAGTATACAGCAGAGAGGGATTTGGGCTCTGGTCCATACTGGAGTTGTTATCTACAGTAGTGGCACATGAAAGAGTCCCAGTTTTCAGGCAGAGTATTCTTTCTGTCATCTGCCTGACTCAGTATTGGTTGGACTCTCTGATGCTACAGTGTTACATATGCCATATTTGAATTTGAGAGATAGAATAGGCATTTTCATGGACTAGGAAATAATGTGCAAATTGGAAGTCTGTAGTGTAGGATACAAAAGTTACAGCTGAGATCCCTGAGAATGTAAGTGCAAAGCAGAAACTCTGCCTCTCAGATGGGAGTACTGTTGAGGTAAAAAGGGTTTTTTTTTATATATATCTCATAGAATATCTTTTCCCTTTTTATTATGCAGCTGTTTTGTGACATTATGGCTGTTTCTTCAGATAGCATGGGCAAAACCTGCTTTCTGTTGATGACAAGGAAGAATAGACACAAGGGAAATGACGCTTGTTTTCTAAAATGCCAATATTCTGTTATGCATTGCTGAATAGAGAGGGCAAGCAGCTAGGAACAGTTGACTGAAAGAGTAGTTTTTGCAGAGGAGAGTTAGCATTGTGATGTGAATGCATGTGCAAATTTTTATCGCTTACCTGCATCTAGGCTAAACTTTACCATCACAAGGAACCTCAAGCTATGAGAGGCCTCAGGACTCACAAGAAGACAATTTCTCTGAGACGATTATCACTGTTTTGATCATTGAATTCTTTTGGGACTTTGATAGGCACCATGTAATGCTTCTGGCTGAAACAGCACATCTGCAATTTGACTTGTTAAGCAGAGGCATGCAGAGAGCTGGGCTGCTGCCCAATGCCTTTGACATGGCATCAGGCAGACCCTGGTCCCAGGGTGAAATACTCACAGCTGGTTTGTACCATTTCAAACCCAAGACAATATTGCACATAAACCAGACACTGAAGCTGTCCTTTAATTCTCTCCTATGCCGCTGTGCCGAACCCACATGTTATAATTCTCATGCTCCACTTGGGTATTTGCTACAAAGGAATCAAGAACCATTCTCAGGAGCTGCTGGAGTCAGATTGTCTTGGAAATTGTGGCAGGGACCCTAATTTCTTGTAATGCTACAACATACCAGGATGAATATCTGTGTCAGAATGGCATGCACTCAGAGAGAGAAATAACTTGTTAAATTTAATGATTGTGTGGTACACCTCAATTCTCATTTCCAGATTTTCAATAAAAACCTTATACAAATTATTATAAACATTACTATAAACACTTTGAAAATATTATTAGGTTAATCTGGACTGTTAGTATTCAGGAAGGCAGCACAAGTGGTCTGGAAATTCATAGCCAGACCTTTTGATGTAACAGAAAGGCAATGTTTCTCTTTCTAACCACCGAATGCATACAAGAAAAAATGACTGAGGGAAAAACTTAATTTATTTCCCACAAACCAGTAATAGCTACCTCTTCTTGCTTACCTCCCACTGCATCAGCTTTGATGAAATAATTACATTCATTCTTGTTGAAATATTAGCATGAAATAACTAATATTTGCATTTAAAGAAAAGTGTGTGTGAGCATCATAGTTAGTGTTATGTTAAAGTGGAAGATATGATTTTATTCACTATTTCTGACAGCCCAGTGTTGTACATAGAGCTGAAGTTTATTAAACAAGTCTTCCAATTGTAAGCAATAAAAATGCTTCTGTTTTTCAAGCCAAGTAGTGAACTTTGGGTACCATTATTTAATAGCATTTAAAGAATGACAGCAAGGTAGTAATTTCTCTGTGGTATTATAGATTTTTACAGGCTAGACTGATATGTAAGCATTTTTTTTTCATGGATATGAAATAAGACTGAAAAGTATGACTGCTATCTTAGGGAGGCTTACTCCTTTTTTCTTGATATACTGTTTTGTGGAGCAGGAAGGGAGAAGGTAGAGTGAATGGGAATCCCTAGGGAATTTTTAAGGCTGAATGGAAGAACAGTTCTGATGGGTTTGATAGGAGAACAACTGGCTTCCTTGCCTCTGGCTGTTGTATTTAAGAGGCAGTAAAACTTCATTGATGGGCAAGAAAGATGCTTTAGAGCAATAAAGATTGCAGGTTAAAGAAAGTGAGAGGTATCTTAACTAAATGAGGAAAGCCTGTGGAAAGCCCAGAGCAGCTGGAGCAATATTCAGGTGAACAAAATAAATCTGGAAGATGCAGAGAAAAACAATTGATATGATGGGATTGATATTTTTCTTCCCACAGTCTTTAGGATTTATCCAGTGTTTTGTCTTTATGCATATAAACATACCTCCCACCAATCTGGGTGTAAGTGTATCTGACTCTACTTACCCATGAAAACTATTTGAGAAAAATACTCTAAAACACAGAGTAACATAAATGGGTTTCTGTTAAAATGGAGAGATCCTTAAGTAAGCAAATTGAATATTAAGTCCATATCCACACAGCTCTCTAGCCTTTTGACTTTGTTTTTCCTCACGCAACTCTGGACTAGCCTGAGAGATTTTACTGACTTCAAATGCATTAAATATATTGATCCGTAGAAAGCTTTGGCGTCAGGCTGGCTGTAGCCTGTGTCATGCTGTAGGAAAGGAAATGCTTTTGCCTCTGTCTACAGAGGAAACAAAATCAGGGTTGCAAATCACTGTAAGCTTGAGAGGCCAGGGGAATTGGTTAATAGCAGCTATATTGTAATTAGTGGGGAAAAGCTTGTCTAAGAGCAGCAATGATTCCTTCTAGCATCTCAGAAAGCTATAAACAGTGTATTTTTGGAAAAATTTATTTGTTCAGAAATAACCCATATGTCAGTATGTACTTTCTCACTGGGGTCAGCAGCATTTTGGAGAAGATATTTTATTTGTCCTTTCCCATTTATAGCATCATGTTCTTTCTTCATAATGAGGTTCCCTTGATGTCAGTACAGTCTTCATCGAGATCTGGACTAGCTTCAGGCTGTGAGGGGACCATATAAAGCCACTTAATTTCTGCCTCCTATTTTTCTTTACTTTTTCAGTAAGTGACTTTTATGTTCAGTGATTTGCCCCCATGAATCTCTTTAGTGCTTAATCAGGTGAGAGGTTATTTATGCAAACATTGTTCCCTTTGCAATAACAGCTCACACAAATTGTCCTCCATCACCATCTCATAAGAGCACTAAGTCCAGGCTCCAGCTACAGCAGGGATTGAATAGCTGTAGTTTTTCCATCACGGAATTTAACTAAAAAAAAGTGACTTTGGTCACTGAAACCAATCTGTGTTCACCAAAAATAGAGGCTATGACTGCTATCCTGAGTAATTTCCTATTCCATCAAGTAATGATTTTTCCCCCTCAGTAGCTGCCTGAAGAAACTTTTCCTTTATTCTGGCTCAGATAGGACTTTCAAATACCTTTTGCTGCACTGTATAAACACATCCCCTTACAGTATCCACCACCTTAACACCACACACTACACAAAACTCCCGTGCCCCCACCAGCAACAACACATATTTCCCTAGACCCATCAGGTTCCTCTTTTCCCTGCCAGACAGCACTGAGCTACTTGCTGCACTTTGCCATAGAAGACATCTTCAGCCACTGTTACCAGCAACCCTTAAACACACAACACACTAACATGCAGGTTGTATGCAGCCACAGGTGCCTCAAATCCCTGCCTCTTCCCTCCTGAATGTAGTGTAAAGCAGTACAATGGGGAATGCCAAAAGGAGGGGCAGTGGAATGCACTCTCTCCTGAGCTAGTCACACTGAATTTGGGAATTAGGTGTGCTGCTGAGTGCTGTCTGCTCTTCAGAGAGGAGAGATGGTTTGAGTTTGCGGTTTGTTTTCTTTCTGTTGTTTTTCCTAAAAAAAGTAAGTATTTCTACTCTTAGGGTAGTTCACATCTCAGTGCAGACATTGCAGCTGGTTTATATGCTTTTTATTTTACTTAGGTGACATATACTCTTATAAAGTATAAAGGCTTCCCTAGAAAATTTATTGAGGGATCCACTTTTTTGAGTGTCAGTACTGCCTCCACAGATGCTACTGTTTTGTTTTTTTACATCTGATATTTAATTATCCTCTTAAAGAGAAGGAGAACCTCTCTGTAAGGCCCAGGTGAAAGCTCTCTTCTCATTACGGCCAGTTCTTAACTGGTCTCTACTATCCAATACTAGATTTCATTTATGCTGTGGAGCTCTCCTGAAGTGAGAGAAGCAAACTCTTTTGGTGAGATACACTTGCCTTGCAAATGGAAGTTGAATGTGTTTCTTGGATGATATCTTGTGGTTGCTTATCATAAATATGTAAAATAATACCTAGATGCCTAAAGAAAAATGTTTTATGAGAGTGGTTTATTTGTGTTGTCCTTCAGATTTGAAATATGATATTATATATTGAGTAAATAAGGACATTACTGGGCTGAATTCAGATTGTTTTCTGTTGTGTAGCTGTATAGCATTCTCACTGTGGTAATGAAGGAAGAAGGATTGGAAGCTGTCTTTTTGTTTGTTCAGTATCAGTGCAGAGATGATTTACCTGAAGAAAATAGGGTTGCTTACTCTATATGGAGTTGAGATGTGGATGAGGCAGGGGAGGAAGAGGACAGATCTGAAGTCGTATCTTGAATTACACTAGTACTATTTGCTTTTTGATCAGTGTGACCTCTGCTATTTAGTAGAAACTTAAATTAGGAGTATAGGATTGGAAGGGACCTCCTGAGTCATCCTGTCTTTCCTCTTGACATCACAGCTGCTTTAGTACATAAATCCCTCTGAGAAAACTGTCACAGTGCATCTTCAATTTAGCAGGGCTCTTTGTCCTGTATAGGTTGATTGTTCCATAGCTGAGCTCCTGTGAAAGTTAGAAGTCTTCTACTTTCTGGCTAAGGAAAGTTCAAAGCCAGCTTACTCATATTTGTTTAACTGCCAGTATTGTCCTTTAGCTCAAATATTTTTGCCTGTGTGTGAAATTTTCTCAGGTTTTATTTTTGTGACAGCTAACAAACTAAGGCCTTTGAAATGTGTCACTTCAGCTAAGTCGGGTGGAGAGGTGGGATTTACTCGTTTTGCTATTTTAATTAGGCGTTCTATCTGTTTTCTCCACTTTTAAAATTGTTCTTGTTTTGGGAGGTGTAAGGCTATGATCACTCAGCATTTCAAATTATTTTCCCACTAGTTTCTATAGGATTGATGTTTCCTAATGTAAGCACATTTCTTGATCTGTGTCCTAAGAACCTCGCTGCCAATGTCCAAGCTTGCTAGGCCCTGGCAGATGACCCTTAGGACTAAAGGGTGGGTCCAGCTCTGCGCATGCTGTGTCTCACCTAAAAAAAAATCCATTGCGCAGGCTCGAGGGTGCTATCTGCTATCCTCTTTTTATCAGCGCGCTTGTAAAAGGCGCTGATGAGGAGCATGGATGGAGCCCTCCCTGGATCTTCATTCGCGAAGCCTAGCCATACCATACCATACATTTTTTGATGTGTCTTGGGCTGTCCTACAGAGAGAGAACTTATTGATAGCTTGTAGGCATCTTGAGTAAGATGGGTCTTCCCTAGCTTTTATATCTATGTCTGAACCTGTCACCATGGGCTGTCTGTAGAGTCACTAGAGAGAAAAAGGTAAAGCTAGAGTGAGATTAATCTGACCTATTTTAGGCTTCTAATTTAGGATGAAAGGAGACACATGCTTAATGCCTGAGAATCGTGGAATCCTAGAGTGAGTTGCATTGATGAGAATTTCTACATTTAATTGGAATAATCTTGCTTCTTCTGACAAATTAACTCCTGGTTTATAATGGTAATTCTTGTTAATGTCTATGAGTGCATGTACTTCTGTATATAATGGGAACACACCAGAATATAATGGTACTGCTTCTTTGTTCTTCATGCATGATATCAGATAATGAAGACAAACTAAAACCTGCTTTACAAAATGGACTGATTTTCTGTATAGTAGGCATGGAGGACTGGTTCTACACTTAATCTCACAAAAGTCATTGGTTTTCTAACTGTCTCCAAGACCTGAAGGCAGTTCAATGTTGGCAAAGGAGGATTCTTTCAAAGATTTTTTTCCAGCTATTTAAAACTGTTAGATATCAGACAGGGCAGCGGGACTCTGGCTGCTGCCAAGGAATAGGAAGGCAGATGTAGGACTCAGACAGTGTAAAACTTTCTTGTTAATGATTTCAGGCTATCTCACATATTAGTTAATATTCAAATAATATCAGTGAGGACCTAGAGTAGATCAAGAATTTTCAGTGCTACACAGACCTTGAAGGAAGTATAAAAGTGTGCAGGAAGGGAGGTGAGGCCCCATCCCTGGAGGCATTCAAGGTGAGGCTCGACAACGCTCTGGGCAACCTGATCTAGTTGGGGATGATCCTGCTCACTGCAGGGGGGTTGGACTAGATGACCTCCAGAGGTCCCTTCCAACCCAAATGATTCTATGATTCAAATGCTTAAAGGCCAATTTTCAATCTCGCACTAAAGCCAAGGATCAGCTTGGGCTTGTATCGATTTAATGTTCTCATTCAGTCTCTTTTCTAAGGAGGCATCAATGTCTGTAAAGGCTTGCTGAATGACAGTTATTCTGAATTATTTCTAACAGCCTATTTGGAAATGCTTCACAATTGTCCACAAACTTTGTAAGCAGTGTATCAGGAAATATACTCAAAGCTATAAAAAAATGGCTTCTCCAACATATATAATGGTGGTCAGTGATGATCATAAGAGTTAATGAGTCTACTTGTACTTCAAAATGCCTTTAGTCCCCCCTACCCCCAAGTGGAGTTCCTTACCCAGAGTAACTTAACCAAAGGAAGATTAGTTCTCCTGGGCTGGAGGGCAATGTCACCTGGGGAAATGCTTTCTACTTCACTGAGGAAAGGGGTAGCCTGTTCCTTCATTTGGTGACAGTGTCTGTTCAGAGGTGCTTGGATACACAGAGAGATAAGATGGATAAAAGGACCAAATGCAGCCAAGATACTTCAAGGCCTCTGGATGAGCTGCTGGTCTGTGTGGACCAGGGTGGGGCAGACAGTTGTGTTCTGTGGTAGGTGCATCCAAAATGGAGATCCTGTTATTGCTGTGAAATGTAAAGGGATTGAAATTCCATGGAGGATATTGAAAGAGGTTTTGATTGGGTAGTATGTCGTGCTCGCACCATGGGTTTGTCTGCCAAGACAGAAAATGAAGTGTATAGCTTTTGTGTGTTTCCACTTTCCAGATCTTGAAGTATTTATTTGTTTGCTTTCTTGGCAGACTTACGCTTTCTGAAATGATAATAACATTCATTTATTTCACATTTGCCTATGTGATGGCTGTGGATCACCTTGATGGTTTATGAATGAACAAACCAAATTTTATTACTGAGTCATTCTTACTCACAGGTTATTCTGCTGTTTAACTTGGCCTCCATGAACTTGACTGTACATTTTTGGGTTTGCGGGGGTAGAACTGATGGATGCTGTCCAGAGTCTGTTTTCCTATTGAGAAGCATCTGCCAAAGCCCTTTGATATCACTGCAGAACTCCTCTACTTTATCCTTGCAGTTGCTCCTGTGGTTGTAGGAAGGAGGAATTATTTTTAGGGCAGTGTGGTTCATTTATTACTATGTTCCTACGCACTTTTTAGAACTTGAGCAGGATCTACTTCTTAATTAACATCTCTGCCCTATAATCTAATGATGCTGTTCCTAATTTGTGTCAGTCTTCTCACTATCATTCATATCACACTTTACTATCATTCCATTGCCTTCTTACTTGGGGATTTGTAAGCCAACAACAAGTAATGAGAGCTCATTTTGTCTCATTTACTTGTACCTGCTGTCATGGCAGGAAAGCTGTATGGTTTGCTGGAAAGCAACTGTTTAACATATTTCATTCATTTATAACCTAGTCTTGTGGGATTCCACAGTGCTATTGTATCTTTTACCTTGGGAATAGTATCTTTTGTAAATATGAATATTGTAAGGAATTGAGTTTCACAGGACTGTAATACTGGTCATCAATATATAATCTGCTGTTGCAGTCTAAGATCACCATCTACCTTTAGAAGACTATCTTTGGAGTTTGCCTTTAGTGATATGAGGTTGACCTTGATGCCCTTTCCTGACCTAGAATATTGTGTTTGGAACATACTGGCTTTGTTTTGCCGGCTTTTAAAGCACTTAATTCTTGAAGGGAAGCAAGGTTTATTAGTGAAGTTGTTGGGTGTGTTTTAACACTGGTCTGAGGGTCCTCTTACTCATGCATGATGTAAAGGTGAAACACTTTCCTTGCTTTATGTAGACCAAGCCTCATAAATAACCCCTTTTCCTGTGGTATAACAAAAAGGATTTCCACCCTACCCATGTGAACACGTTCAGCTAATGAGCTATTACCACAAATCCTAACAATCTATGTGAAATCAACTGGGAAAAAAAAAATCCAGACAGCCCGTACCTGGAAAAGGTAATTGGATACTCTCAAAAATGAAATGCATTCTTCGGGCTGTACTCAAGTAGGCACTACAGTGCTGCTTCATTTCAAACTAGTAGCATTTCAAAAACTTAAAATCTTCTCTGTGTTAGTGCAGAATTGTCTGTCTGTATACACGCATGTAAAAATACAGGCTGGACATGCAGACTGATACATCTGTAGTGACATAAAGTTCTCTTAAGACATCCCGGGTGTTACCACATGAATTGCTTTCTTTGATCCTCTAGCAGTTTCCCCCAAATGATGTGCTCCACTTCTCTCTTGAGAATTCATTTTCTCAGTTCTTGGATTGCTAGAGAGATGCTGATCCTCCTTCAGGCAGTACTTGGGACAATAGAAAGAAGAACAATGTGAAAACTAATGCAGATAGTGATGAGAAAGGAGGCCAATCCAGACAATCATTCCTTTACAAAATACAGATAATTTCTTACTGAAAGAATAGGGATAAGGAGTAAAGATGCCTACTTCAGGTGTAAAATGTATTGGTTCCTAAATTATTTATGAGTTTAAGGAGATACAATAGTTAGAAAACCTACTTGCAACTAAATCTATTTAGACATTTTAGAGAGAGCAATGTGGATGATTCTAGTTCAGCTTTATGAAACCTTTAGTGGTTTTGAAATTTGTCAGTTTGTGCCCAAAGAAAAGCATACCTTTGGATAGTGCAAAATCAGTTCATGTCTAAAGGTCTATTGCCAGTCTTGAGTCCAGTTGATTAAATAGTTTTGGAGACACAAAAGCTGTTGGACAAAATATTATAATATTACTGAAGGAGTTCAATTTTTAAAAACAGTGTGTTTGATAGTATTCCAAAATTTCTACCCAGAACCTTATGGTTACAAGACCAACTAATTGTCTAATATTAAACAATGTTAGACAGCTATGGCAGAAAATAGTATAGCCTGACAAGACTCTGTGATGATAAAATTCTAACACTGTGCTAATAAGATTTATTTTTAATTTATTTACTTTTATTGTTTCCTGTTGTTGTTGTTCCCCAAGTATACTTGAAACAAATTTATGAAAGAAAGCACTCTTTCGCTCTTTGATACTCAGGCTGACACTTTATAGTTGAGAACAGTACAAGTCTCTTGTTAAAAAGATTCATTAGATAATTAGCACTAAGCTTGATATCAAAGTAGTGTAAGTTTTGGGGTAATTGTAGTGCATGAAACTGCCAAGTGTACTGTCTAAAGTTTCAAGGTATCATACCATGAAAGACTGTTTATAAGTAGTAATATGACAATAGATAAACTTTAACACATTAAATAAAAATTTACAGCATTTAGGAAGAATAATCCTCTAAAGATTTATCTATGAAAACTTCCTAGGAAGAATAGTACTTCCTCAAGAAAATAAACATGCTGATTGCTTATTGCAATCAAGGTGAAGCCACTTTTGAAAATGTATTTTTATTTCAACAAAGTCTGCATTTAACAAGTATTTTACTGGAGCATGCATATTTGAGGGAGGAGATTAAATACAATGTATTACGTAGGTATTTCTCTAAGAGTGTGGGTGTCATATAAAAGCCTCTAAACTGTGGCTTTTCAGCAGCAAATCAAAGGACCACGTTCGTGTTGCAAGATTGGCCCATATGGATTTAGACTTGTGTATCCACTCCCTTTCGTCCACGGGTATTGGCTGCTATAGGCAAAGTCTCCGACACAGCTAGAATGAAACCAGTATCATAGGATTAAGGGAAGGATGGAGAAAGCAAGAAAAAAAACAAAACGAGGCAGAGCACTCCAGCTTCTTGTCTCTTTTACTTGATAAGTGGACAGGGATACTCCATGCTGTGGGAGCAGGGATATAGAGGAAGCAGAGATCAAAGTGGTAAATGTGAATGTGTATTGAGCCAGGCCACCACGAATGAGTTTGCAAACTTCTCCACTATCAGGCTAGCATATGTCTCATTGTTTTATCTCATTCTTCATACTATACTATCTCTGGATCTCCATTTTTAATAAATTTTCTACAACTGTATTTGGGATACTCTTACACTCCCACATACACTATTGTAGTAACCTCAAGCAATAATTTTTTCATTCTTGGAGCCAAAATACTGGGAAATTAGTTTGGACTCTGTTTTGCTAATTTAAAATAAAAAAAAAATTGTGTGAGTGCAGAGAAAAGCTAGTCACATAAGAAAATGTAAAAATAAAAGAAATTTAATGTTACATGTGAACAAAATATTTTCCAGCCTTCTACTTCTATTTCCCATTACCATGCAAGACCACATTTTGCAACTGTTCTGTATCTTTTCTGTGGAGAATTTTCCCAGTTCTTTGTGACACAGAATCTAGTAGTCTGACTATTGCTGAATTGCTCATATATATCCAAAATATTCAAGACAATAAAAAACTCGCTTCAAACTTCTGAAGGCTGATGCAGTATTAATGCATATATGTGGATTTCTGAGCCATAGAAACTCTCATCTGGTGCATATGTTGGTGTTATTACAGATCAAATGTGTTTTCTTGAGGTTCATGACCTGCATGTGTCCTCACCTACATCAGCTGAAACCATACCTCCACTATCAAAAATTGTAATGCTTTGTACCTTTGGAAGCTCTGTGACCATCACCACAGGAACCATAGTTCTCCTTTTTTGCCAGTGAATGAGGAAAAAGCATTATCTAGGGAAAGTATATGCACTAGGCAGGAGAACTTTAGTACCAGGGTTCTGCTGCGCTTAACACAGCATGCCGTTCTTCATGTAAAATCTCTTTTATAGCAATACCAGTTCTTGGTGAACCTACTGACCTTGAGATTTTCAGTTTATAAATGTTGTATGCAAAGTCCCTCTGAGTCATACTGTCTGGTACAGTATCAGGTTTTTTTAATTTCAAAGTCTAATATTTAGGAATGTTTCTTAAATGACAATCGATGCTAAACAGAGTTGGATTAGTATTGCTTTACTAGGAGGAAGACAAGCATTAATATCTCTGTTGCTCTGGTGTAGCACCAAAAGCCACCTTTTGCTCATAAAGTTCGAGGTCTAAAGCTCTTTCAGCTGTGAAAGATGACTGTGAAATTTTGGTATCTTTTTGTTTCATGTTAGTACAGCATCAAATACAATGGAGCCCAGACTTGTGATTAGGGCTTCTAAATGCTGCAGTGTATCAACAAAAAAATGGTTCTAAGTGGAAATTTCAAAACTAGCTGTAACTTGGTCTCATTTCTAATGGCATGGCTTCCTGAATGTGTTTATCGTCTTTCTGAAAGATATTCATTGGATTCTAATATTGCTTATATAACTATTAATGATTGGCGTAGTGCCAGCCACCAGACCTAAAGCAATGGTGACCTTGTATGGGAACAGGTTTTCTGTTCATTCAGCCAAAAGAGAGAGTCTAGAGTCTTTTCTCAAACTAGCTGCTGCCAGTTTCCCTCCACTGAGGAAATAATCTCATCATTATTTATTATAAAATGAAGAATATTGAGGGCTTATTTTTTTTGGAGATGGAACTTGCATCCATGCTGCTACAATCTTTGCCTTTTCAATGAGCAGCTTGGGATAGGAGAGAATATTTGTTAAGATTTACTACAGATTTCCCAAAAGACCCTGTAGCTCTTGTTCTCCATAAGAAGAAACAAGTAGATACATTACAACCTTAGATAACAGAGCAATTCCTACAAAGTATATGGACAGGTTGCATTTGGGGATGAGGGGATGGGTTTTTTGTTTTTTACAGGTGCTGTATAGTATACCTCAGGGCATCAATAGACAGTTCATATTTCTCTTTTTTCTGTTGTTCCCATTCTGAAGTACCAGGAAAACAATTGTAATCTTTTCTCACTTCCCTTCTGGTGTTGTTATGTTTCCTGGGCATCTTCAGAGATAAATGTGACGAGTGTTAGCACATAGCTATTAAATCTTATAAGACTGCAAAATAGTTGTTCCTGTCTGTCTGTTCGCAGCCTTGTAATAAAGCATCTTTTAACTACAAAAATCTATCAAAGGTATGTGAAAGTACTCACATTCTATGTTTTCCTGTTCTCCTCCCTGTTAAGCCTTGAATGTACAAAATAACATCAATGTCAGCTGTTACTCTAGATTCATGCATGTGCAACTGAGAGTGTAATAGAATCCTTTTTTTTAATAGTTTCATCATGGGACTCAATTAATACAACCTTTGTTGTTCAATACCAATTTTGATACTTGTCCAGGATAAGACCTAGAATCTAGATGCTGTTTCAATCATGTTTTATACTTGGTAGTATAAATTATTATTGACTTTGGTTTAAGCTCAAAATTTGTTCCACCTTGGACTGTTTCAAGCCTATCCTCCCCACAAGACCTACTCTGCACTTGCTCACAACACATCTTTTTTC
The DNA here is from genome assembly GCA_013396975.1 of Bucco capensis. NCBI lineage: Eukaryota > Metazoa > Chordata > Aves > Piciformes > Bucconidae > Bucco > Bucco capensis. Next base: position 31,193 of record VWZO01012801.1, read on the forward strand.
TATCATATGCACAAAGTAACTTATTTTTACCCTATTAATCTGTATAATGCAATACATGTAAACTTTTTGAGTGATGTCACCTTTTTATAAGAGGGCATTTTAGGACAATATTGTAATGTTAGTTTGAGGCTTTTTCAGTGGTGCTTTCCCCCCCTCCCCCCAAGTTCTACTACACAGATAATGTGGTTTTAAGGCAGTAGGGATGAGGAACTTACTCCTGCTATATCTTCAGTTACATCCATGTCATTCTTTCACTTAATTTAAACATCTTCCTAAAAAACATGGTCCACTAAAAATCAGTTGCTAGTAGATGTGAAAATGTCTGCTAGCTTTTTTAAATTGAAGATCAGAAGGCTTTTTTTTTTTTTAATTTTTCTTTCATCCTGCATCTTCTGATCCACAAATGATGATCTATTACAATGCTTTGGTTCCTACAGGCAGGCTTAAACAGTTGTCCTCAAAGTTGTCTCAAATTTTCTTGCTTTCCTGTTTTCTTCTGCCTCCATAATCAAGAAACAAGATACTAACTGAAATTCTCCAAAGAAAATTTTTATTTTACTATTAATGCCCATTACAGGAAACTTTAAAGCCACATTCCCTTACAGTTTTGTGTGGGAATAATGTGAGTACTACTGAAACTAAATACAAGGTTAACCTAAATTGAATTTCTCAAGCGAGTGTTTCCATAGTAAATTGATTTACAGTACACTTTTGCCTTTCCCTAACTCATTGTTTAAGGTCATATGTTGTGTGGAATGGGGTGTTGTTCATAAAAGCAAGTGATTTCATTAATAGCTTACTTTATTTGGTAAGGGCACAGTCTGAAAATCCCTTGGGGTCTCCTGTGGCCCCTGGTGCGATAACTGTGCCGACAGCAGAGGGACCATTTAACTCACTGCCCACGGTAAAGTGTGGGGAGTGATATCCATGTTCCTATAATCCTTGTATGTGTAGGATGAGCTCATTAGCCTTCTGGCAGTCATCCTAGGAGAAGGACAACTCTGATTCCAAACCTGGGCAGATGGAGCTTGTTTAGCCCTGTAAGGCCTTCCATCTAAGAGAAGGACACTCTAATTAAACCTCCATCCCAAGGACTTGGCTGCCAGCGTCTAAGCTTGCTAGGCCCTGGCAGATGAACCTTAGGACTAAAGGGTGGGTCCAGCTCTGCGCATGCTGTGTCTCACCTAAAAAAAATCCATTGCGCAGGCTCGAGGGTGCTATCCGCGATCCTCTTTTTATCAGCGCACTTGTAAAAGGCGCTGATGAGGAGCGTGGGTGGAGCCCTCCCTGGATCTTCATTCGCGAAGCCTAGCCATGCATACTTTATTTGGTCAGTTTGTAGAGCCATACCACTACACAGACTCTTCCGTTCTCTCCTTGGCAGTAGCTGTTAAATTATTCTGCCTGTATACAAAACACATATCACACCAAGCCCTTTGATTTTGGATAATAGCAGTAATAACATTCAAGTATGTAGGTGTAGTGACTCGTGCTTTTCAGGCTGGATCATTCTGCTCTGGGATGCAGCATTGTGGGCCAGTCTAGTTTGGCAGCAGTAAGGTACAGCACCAAAGGGAATTTTGGTGGTTCCTATTGCTTGCAAGTATATATGAGAAGTAGGCAGACTTCATCTATGATAAAAGGCATTCCTGTCTTCATTATGGCTTACTCTTCCTTCAAGAGGAAAAGAACCCCAGCAACAGGCCATTCTGACCCTGCTGTCCTATCTGTTGTTGCCCCTAAGTGTGCAGAGGTGGCAGTGGGTCACTGAGCTCTCCTAATTTCCGTGTTGTTCTGGGCTCTCACACATCTCTGTCCTAAATGTTTTCTGCAACTGTAATTGGCAGGTTGATCTACTTGAAGGCAGCTACTATTCAAGTGGAGCACTGTTCCTCATTATATGTCTTTTCTACCCCATTGCAGCTGTTCCTCATCTTAAAAATACGGAATTGAGGTCATCTTCCAGTGAATTGTGCCCCTGATTTAGTGCGGAGGTGGCCAGGGGCAGGAACATTTTAAGGCAGCTATTTTGTCTCTGCTCACAGTTTTAGCACAGCAGAATGTTATAATATAAAATTTAAGAGGTCAATAAACAATTCAGCAGTAACAAAGCAATTTAAACAAAAGCTTCTCTTCAACATTTGATCCTCAGTGGGGAGAACAAGGAGGAGAAGAGAGCGAGGGATCCATTGTTCAATATGTTATCACAGTTACCCCATTTTTAAAAAAATGTTTTTAATAAGGACAGTAACCATGACAAGACAATGGCAGGCTCTTTCCCCCAGATCATTTTTGTATTTATCTTTTGAAATTGATTGCTGAAACACTTCCACGAATGAGTCCTGTGTCCTCCAAAGAATGCAAAAATATGTGTTTTTCTGCTTTGAGGGATTTACATGTCTGAGTTGGTTATGTCCCAGAGTATGAGGCTTTTTGAAAATTTGGAGCAGAAAGATATATGATATGCAGCTAATGAAGGTACCGAACCATGTTATTTAAGGCCTTTATGCACTTTTTTCCTGACCTAAAAGTCTTTTAAAAATATTAACTCTATGAAAAAACCTGCACCAATCTAGTGATGTGACTGACTTTATGCAAGAAAATCCTGCATGTTAATTATTAGAAATCTGATTGGTTTGTTTGTTTGTACTTGTCTTGGGTTAGGGACAGTACTACCTGATCAAGATTTGTTTTTGTAGGCTATCAGGTCATGTTATAATGGTCTAATGGATAGTAGATTAACAGAATACAGGGATCTGAATTCATCATCTTTCTTCATCTCTGTTGGTGATGAATTTCTCAAGTTACTCATTAACCATTTTGAAGGAAAATTTAAAGATAATTTTCAAATTCTGATTTTGATTCTGTTAGTTGGATAATAATTCTATAATAAGTGAATTAACACAAATGACAGATTGTGAATTTTGGCACAATACATCATATTTACTTTCATTATTTGGGTAGAAAGACTAGAAAACATCATGGACTACAGTGTATATCACAGGTTTTTGAAACAGCCATTCAAATTGTTCTCAATGAAATATGAAATTCAGTAGCATTTGACTCCAAGGATATTGGCCTGACCCTTACCTCCCTGCTGTTTCACAGGTGTGTAACACAAGTTGAGCATCATTCACATTGGTGCACATGTGGGGTAGCATTGGCTGGATCAGGGCTGAGCTTGGAGACAGCACCAGGATAGAAAAGATGAAGGGGCTGTCAGCCACGTCATTCACTGCAGCAGCACCAAGCCTAGCCAGTGACCAAGCACAGCCTGGAAGCCCAGAGCCATTGCTTTTGAATTGCTTTTTTCAGATCTAGATTTGGAGGGAACAAGTTGGTGCAAAGTGCTGATCAGTGCGGTGGCTTTATTCCATGTGCATGCACACATATACATACTTTTTTAAAATTTCATACCTGCTGTTGGCTCTAATGGATTGTGTCATATGACTGGAAAAGTGACATGCTGTTTTTTGGGGATAAGAGTGGGGGTTTTTGTTGCTTTTTTTTGTTTGTTTAAATATCTTTAGTGGTGCGACTTGATGGTTCTTAATATGTATCATCTACAGTCTATATGTTTTTAGTTTATGTAGTTATATAGTTGTGGTGGGTTGACATTGGTCAACAGCAACCCAGCCACTTACTTGATCACTTGCCACTCTTGCAGAATGAGGAGAAAATAGAAGGAAGGCAAGATTTGTGGATTGAGATAATGACAGTTTAATGGGAAAAGCAAAAGCTGTGTGTACAAGCAAAACAAGAGGAGGAATTCATCTGCTACTTCCAATTGCCAGGCAAATGTCCAAGACACTTCATGGGAAGCAGGGCCTCAGCATGCATAGTGGCTGCTTGGGAGGACAATTATTGTAACTATCAATGTGTCACCTCTTCCTCCTCCCTTCCATGAACTTTTATTGCTGATGGTTTGGAAAATCCATTTGATAATTCAGGTCTGTTGTCCTGGCTGTGTCTCCTCCCAGCCTTGCTCACTTCAACCTACTCACGGGGCATAGAGCAGGGGAGAGAGAAAGCCTTGCTGCTATGCAGGCACTGTTCAATAGCCAAAACATTGGTGTGTTAGTGACTCTATTTCAGCCACAAATACAAATCACAGCATAATAAGGGCTACTATGAAAAAAGGTAACTGCCTGTCAGATCCAATACAATTCCTACCCCTTGTTCTGCACCATTTGCATCATTCTTCAGTTCTTTGTTAATCTGACACATCTAAGTATTCTCTGACTGTTCTATTCATATATGGTTTCATTTCCACATCCTATTCATGCTTTTCTACTTACTTACCTAACCCATGCTACGATACAGTATTTGATCCTGATGTCCAATACTTTTTTTTCTTCTTTCCATTCTATTTATTTCTTATGCCTGAAATTACCTCTCACAAACACTTAAAACTTATACTACATGTTAGACCATCTGTATATCCAGCAGTCTGGTTTATATACAGTTACTAATGACTATCCTCTGTTCCTTGACATATATACAGATATGATTTCCACATTCCATCAAATGTCCAAAAGAACATTTGATGGCTTGGGCTCCGTCTGTCAGGGTGATCACTCAAAATAGGACATGTGGCATGTTGGATAGATGGCTGTCAAGACTGGCTTGCATCCGTTCATAGCTATGCTTGCCCTGTTCCTTGTGAGGCTTACTCTCTGGTATTTCAAGTGATTCCCACTGTAGTACTTCCTGTCAGATTCAACTCAAATCATGGGTTATATTACCTCAAGGTTAAATCTTCTTGAGGTACGCTCTGTATTTCTCTGTCTTTCTTTATTCTCCAAGTGCACAAGGCTATTGGAACCAGAGGTGAACAAATCTATACAATGCCGCCTTCTGAAGGCTTTCTTCTGCCTGAGTAGGGGTCACCGTACTGGGTGGCTGTAACATGATCATCGTGACTCTGTCTCATGGTCAACACACTGCTGCATGCCACCCTGACCATGCCAGGCAGGAAAACTCTGAAGGGAAACTCAATACAGAGAGACTTACAATAGCTCATCCTTGTGGCTGCAGGGACATGCATGCTGCTGTTGTGAGGCTGTACAGGGATAAATAAAGGGACAACCTGTTTATGCATCTGCGTGAGAATTTTGGTGGAATGGCCAAGGTCAGAAACATTCTAAGGGTTCCTGAAGTGCCACATTGCTTTCACGCGTCTAGAGCAGCAGGCACACTGCTTCATGTTGCATTTCCAGGGGCACGGGGTCCCTCCGCTAAAGAGAGCTGCCTTTTGTTATGCAGATGTATTTTGGCCAAACAACTCTGTTGAAGTGGACCCAAGTCAAGAAGGTGTTTCAGAATAAGAAATCTCTCATGTTTATACTGATATGCTGAAGAGAATCTGAACATGTGTACAGGCCTTGTATGATACAAAAGAATATGAAATACTATTTCTAATGGGAGATGGGTGTGTCCCTTCACTGCCATACATTCTCCTTTTGTGGAGAATAATTTCACAGGCATCACCAAGATAATCTAGTTCTTAAAAAAATAAAAGCCATCATAATTTTGGTAGCCAATTAGATTGATTACTTTTTTAAATTTTGAATTAAACAAAAAAGCTTCAGTGTGAAAAGAATCAGATTTCAACTTGGAATTGTTACTGAAATGGAAGAAACACTTGGATTTTCCATTGCCTCCTGTCCAGCTCCACGTCTCCTCCCTGCCCAAGCTGGGTGCACACAGCGCATCACAAACAGCTAATTACTGCTAAGACACATAGATTGTTCATTTTCAGCTCATGAATAAAGCCCAAAAGAGTGGTTGGTGCTACAGAACTTCTTCCATTCACTGTCATGCACAGTGTTATCATTAGTTTTGATTGACATTACTTTTTCTCAGATCCTCTGATATTTTTTCTACAAGTCTATCTGCTGTTGAGCAGCTAGCTCATATCTTTCCTGATTACTGCTATGCTGAATCTGACCACTGACAAAAGGGCTTATACAAGCCCTTTTGCAGCTTGTTAAGTCCTTTCATTTCCCTTTTTCTTCTTTCTCTCAATATTTAAATTCTATAAAATATTTGTACGTCTGTATTGTCCCTTATCAGCACAGTCTCCTCTGTTCTAGTGTTTCTCATCTATGCTATGGAGGTGCAGGAGAAATTAAACAAAATTGTTCTAGAATAGTATAATGAATGATTATCTTCATCTTTCCAAAGCTTTTTAGATGTCATGATGTTCTGTGATGTTTAAAGAGGGTCTGAGGCCTACAGCTACATCTCAAATACTTGAAAATTTTTCACTGCTCTGAGAGCTTGTTGTTAGACCATGTCCCTTTCATTCCCACTGAGGGAATGCTCCAGAGAACAGAGTGCATGAGGTCAAGTATGGGTATCTGAAGAGGAGACAAATCAGTGAACACAGACATAATTTCCTGCTTTTCCCCTTGTGCACAGCATAATGCACACTCAAGCACAGCTAAATGATACTGTTGTATATAAATGTAACTGTTTTTAGGCTTAAGTGTCTTGTACCATCACAGCTACTTTATGCTTGTATCTGTGATAAATGGAGGATTTACAGTCTTTATATAAAGATGAATTTTATAGCTTGCTTTCATCTGTGATGCTAGAAGCTCTTGGTATTGGTCAAACATTATCCTTCAGCTCCTCAGGGCATTTTTGAAGAAGTAAACGGTGTAAATAACAGAAGTAGTTTTGATTTTAATTATGCAAATATTGTTCTCATAGAAAGATATTCTCATGCTTAAATAACTGTAGACTAGGGATTGAATAGGAAAATAGGGCTTCCTTTGTATTGCAAGTGTAACTGATTATCTGGGACTGAGGAGTAAAAGATGATCAGTTTTGCCTCTAAGTTGCTGCTTTACTTCCTTTGCAGAAACCCCATTATCGAACTTAGCATTCTCAATATAAAATCTATTCTCACAGTCACTTGCTAGTGCCTTTACTCTTGCAAATCTCCATCCAGTTTCATTTGCTCTCTGTGAATGAACATTAAAAATGCAGTTATGGTATTGTGGAGTTTGTAGATCTGTAATTTCCCATCTTCATCTTTGAACTTCAAGACTTATTCAAAAATGATAATATCACAGTAAATTGAAGTGAAATACTCTGCTGTCTGTTCTCCAAGCACTGAGAGGAAAGAGCGAAAGAAGAGACATTGCTTATATTTGACAGGTAGATGCAAAATAAATTCAGGAGATCAAATATTTCGTGAATGACTTGTGCGTTACTTGTGAATTTGGACAGAATTAATCTAACAGTTTTGGGTCAGAAAAATCCCAGGATAATTTTATTAGTGGAATTGGGGTTTTTGCAGGGTTTTTTTTTTGTTGTTGTTCTTGTTTCCTTCTCCCTCCTCCCATATCAGGATGAAGAGAAAATTTCCTCATTCTAAGGTTCAAAAGACTTTAACTGAAATGCTGCTTTTGCCTGAAAAGTCTCAATCCATGTCTCTCTTCTTACTTCCACTACTGCAAGGGTGGGATATTCTGAGATGGGTTGTCTTTCCAGTTTTGCAGCTCTGTCACACTGGAAACAGGTATTTATCAAGCAAGGCAGCAAATATTTATGTTTTCTGAGAGATTGAAGGTTTTGATTCACACATCTGCTTCAGTGCAAGTATAATGTTGAAATTATGGTGAGCTGTTCTTTTCACTTGTAGTATGTGTAACTTACCTTGGACTAAGGAAATGTTCTGTGCAGTAGGATATTGGAGAAAAGGGAATGACCACTGCTTTCTTTTTTTTTCTTTTTTTTTTTTTTTATGTGCATCCTTTATTTCTTTAAGTGCTCAAGCCTGTATATTTAGTTTTGGATTTGCTAGAAACTTCCATTTGATCTGAATACAAATAAAAGCATTGCGCTGTTTTGTGCGTTCATGTTTGCTTTTATTCATGTTTGCCTTTGTTCAATGGCCAAGACAAGAAATGTTATCTACACAGCCTTACATTTTAATTTCTTTGCAGAGGCAGTGGTGAAATATGTGGGAAAAGGGGAGAACTGTCCTGTTATGGTCTTTCCCTGCCAGCTGGCATTATAGGAGATCTTAAACTGTTGTAACATGTGATGGTTTTTGTTATTTTGTTTGTTTTGGATTGTTTTTCTCTCCAGAGAGGATCCAGCAGAAGTGTGAGACAGCTTCTGAGGCAAAGGGTGGCTTGGATCCACGTTATATTTTGCACAAGGACATGAACTTCAGGGTAGCAGTGATTTCATTACATCTTAAATAACATCTCTTTGGACAGCTTGTCTAAGACAAACTTTGCCTACAAGGACTGAAAATTTATTACATGATAAGCCTCTAATACTCATCTTCAATTTGCATTTTGGAATATATCATTTTAAGGAAAAAGCCTAGAGTAACTGTGAATGAAAACTTGCATTAACCCTCTATTTTGAAGGGTAATCATCAAATTGCTGGTGAAATGTTTTGCTGTCAGGGCTGCTTGCACAGAATCTGTCAGTTTGCCAAAGAGCCTTTAATAACTCTCTTGTTTTTAGAGCACTTTGCTTCCAAACTGTGCATGCTCAGACAGAATGCAAAATAGGGACTTTTAAAGCAAAGTCACTTCTCAATCAGACACATATAGAACAAAAGAATCCTTTTGTTTTATTTTTCTGGCAAGATGCTGAATGGTAACTCTGAAGGAGTTTGGGCTACTGTTTGGAAGCCTGACGTGCTTCCATGCATTTGGAATATTAGAATAGAATTACAAAAGAGGATATAGCAAAACTGATGAGGCTATCAGAGCAAAGAACTGCTTGAAGTTCATATTTAGTCTCACTGAATGATTCCTTAAGTTTCAATGAAGAATTTTTGTTTTATGGAGATGTTCATGGGCATGGCTTGGGGGTGAAGCTTTCTGCAACCCTACCCCTCGACACTGCCACTTCATTTCATAGAATCATAGAACGAGACCTGAATTGGAAGGGACCCACAAGGATCATCAAGTCCAACTCCCATCTAGGCACAGGACAACCCCAAGGTCACAGGAGGTGACTTAAGGGCATTGTCCAAGTGTCTCTTAAACTCCACAGTATTTGGAGCCATGACCAGCTCCCTGGGGAGCCTATTCCAATGCTTCACCACTCTCTGGGTAAAAAACTTTTTCCTAACATCCATCCTGAATTTCCCTGGGGACAGCTTCATACCATTCCCCTGTGTCCTGTCACTGTTCACCAAAGAGAAGAGTTCATCCTCCACTCCTCCCTCTCTGGTAAGGAGGTTATATACTGCAGTGAGATTCCCCCCTCAGTCTTCTCTTCTCCAGACTGAACAAGCTAAGTGATCTCAGCCTTTCCTCATAAGACTTCCTCTCCAAGCCTTGAACCATCTTCGTGGCCCTCCTCTGGACACTTTCCAACAACTTCAAGTCCTTCTTGTATTGTGAAGCCCAGAACTGCACACAGTACTCCAGGTGAGGCCACGCCAGTGCCGAGTAAAGTGGGACTATCATTTCTCTTGCTCGGCTAGTGATGGAGTGCTTGATGCACCCCAGGATCCAGTCAGCCCTCTTGGCTGCTAAGGCACACTGCTGACTCGTCTTCATCTTACTATCTATTAATACTCCCAGGTCCCTCTCCCCAGTGCTGCATTCTAGTCTAATTCTAGCTCTATTTGTGCAAGGGACTCCTGGTGGAAGGAGACACAGCAGAGAAACACATTGACACTGGGTGGCTGTGAACAACAAGTACAGATAATACAAAACATATGCAAATCACACTATAAAAATGCACAGTAAAAGTGTAATGGAGACGAGATATTGGTAAGCTAATATTCACCTGAGCCAGTTGGACACTCGCCATGTGAGTCTGGATATTTGGGTGATGAGCCCAAGCTGGCTTTGTCTGAAGCCAGCACAAATGCCTCTGTGCCTGTAGCCTGTGTAATCTGACACCTGGGTACTCTGCCCATGGGTGATGGTAAATTGGCTCGATTTGATGTAGATGAATTTTCTAAATCTTTAGCGAGTCCTTTAGTGCTATATTTTTACTCTCAGCTCGGTGTGTTTAACACACTCTTAAGGCTATAAAACTCTTCCTTTTTGATAGGGGATTTCCTGTCTTCAGGATGAAATTTGTAGCTTGCCTAGAAATGCAGCGACATAGCTTTGTACAGGATGGGTGATATCTTGAGATTTCATTTTTTAATAGACATGATTAGATACATACCACTTGGAGGAAACTGAGAAAACGAACTTATGAACAATATTTCAGAATGTATACAAAATCTAGTGACATGTAATAAGTTGGAGAGGAGCTAGGTGATTAAAGGACAGCAGTAAGAATTGTTGCTTTCTTTCCAATTTCTCAATTTTCCATTTTAGTTGGATATGAACATGCTTGTTTGTCATACTTTCATTAATAATACGTCAATCTTCATGGTTGATTTTTGTAGAATAGGACTAGAAGTTCACAAAATAAAATCAAGTCTTCTAATGATAAACAAAGGCCAAATAAGATCTTGGTGTGAGCATGAACACATCTCTTTATACTGTGGGTGAAAAGCTGAGCATAAATTCATGACTGGAATGAACTGAAACATGGCGCGAAGGGGATGCATCTCTGCTCCCCAGCATCTACTATAGAGAGCTGAATTGCTGCAGAACATAGACATCCTCTGACCACTTAAAGCCACCTTTCAATGTTTTTCTTCTTCATCCTAGCAAGCTGAATTTCACCATGGTTTCAGAGCAGATGGAATGTAGCTTGACAAAGCTAGGTGACCTGTCTTCCACTTATAGAAGTAGTAGTCTTTCCACAATTATATAAGCTGGGGTAAGACTTTTAACATGAATAAGGCACAAGCTACATCTCATGCCTTTGAACTGCAGTGAATATCTCCATCTGTTGTTTGAATGCCATGTGAAATTCTTAACCCCTGCCAAATCCTGCTGCCTTTGAAGTCTATGGGAGTCCTGCCACTGATTCCAGTTGGGATAGAATTTAGTTGACAAAATTTCTGTTTTCCTTTGTTTCACATAATTTGTATGTGGACTCTTAATAGATAATAAAATCTAGGGCTGGGTGGGGGAAAAGGGAATTATTAAGCAATATGTATCTCTGGCCTAGTGTTGGAGAATTTTATAGCTCGCCGGGATTTTGAGGTTATAATGCCAGTTAAGTTTTTATGTTGATATCTATCTTTTCTCATTCCCTCTTAGCAATCAATTAGCAGTGGCATGTCTTGACAAAGGAAAATTTAATTACGTGAACTTAGACATCATGCCAATTGTATAAAAAAATCAATTATTCATGTAGTGCTGCTTTTCCTGAACAGTGAAGATATATTTACCCTTGTTAGGAAAGGCAGATGAATGACTCCAGACATTTCTTGTAGTGAGTTGATTGAAATATTTAATGTCTTTCAGTAACATACAGTTCTACACTTGTGGAATGTATAGCCTTTTATTTTTGGATCATAACGCTTGTTATGTGTAGTATACTTTAAAGCATCTACTTAGATATTGCCTTTATTTAGTTTTTCAGGATCTGTGATTACACCATATGCTGCCATGGAGAGGATTAGCCTGTCAGTGTTGTGTCAGAGTAGCATGGAATTGCAGTCTGGTGCATAATTAGAAGGATATATTCAGGAACATTTCTTAAATGACTAAATTTATATTGATTATTCAGGATAAGTGCACATCAAATTACAGACTTTGCATGTATGTAAGAAGAATACATACACTTATTGTGACAGGCTGATAGGGCACCGAAAAAAATGTGGAAGGATGAGCAGAAATAGTCAGTGGACCAGATCAAGTGTTCAGAACAGATTAGAGAGAGGTGTTTTGTGCAAAGTGATTTTGTGCTTAGTGGCTCCTCATCTTTCTTAGTGCCAGATTGTTCCTGTCACACTCATTAGAGATGACTGGAGGGTAGATTCAGAGAGCTCTGAAGGGCCTTTGTGGCAACCAGCACCTAGGAGACATAGCAGTACATTTCTTCAGTGCTGAGTTAGCAAGGAGAAGCTAGTTTCATATAGAATATTTCATAGATGGGAAGAGGCTACACTTTTCTGGTACATGCTAGATTTATCTGTGGCAGGATAAATCAAAGCTACCTCAGAGCTTCCAGAAAGCTGGCCCTATCAGCTGCTGCAGCTCTGGTGCTGAAGAAAGAAGGAGAAATGGTCTAAATCACCCAAGCAACTACTCTGCTTTCTGCTGCCAGAAAAAATTGATGGTTAAAGAAAGTCTCCCTCTAGCCTTTGCTTTTTCACAATCCAGAAATGCAAATCATAATAAATTATGTGGTTTTCATCCAGAGTCTCCAGCTGTTGTTTTAAGGAGATCTTGCATAAATGTGCTCATGTTAAAAATCTAATTAATATTAAATAGATGGTTTCAGATTTTGTGAAACTATAGCTTGTTGCAAAATATAATATGAGACTTAGGTATACTTTCAAATGCTGTACTTTGATTCCTTGGTAGCTATTCCTCACTGATGAGATGCAAATCCACATAACTGACAAGCTTGTTCTTGTATTTCTTCTTCTATCAGATGCTGGATGAGAGTTCACCTGCTTATCAACGTGCAAATTAACCTAAAAGGAAACATATATTTTGAGGAGGAATCATTGTAAATGTAGAAATAATAATTATTCCTAATTTGCATGGAATCAGTTATACCACATGTGTTTTCTGAATTTCACCTGATTTTAGTATCACTGTGAAGCTGTTGAACTCACTGGAGTTTGTCTTACAAACCCAAAAAGAGAAGAACCATGACTTCTGTTTGTAAAGTTGTATGTAAGACAGCACTTGTCATGGTTGCCCTGTGCAGCTACTAAATAGTTCATATCAAGTACTATATTAAGCATCTAAATAATTATTTAAAGCTAAGCATGGTTTCTCTTTGCAGCATATGAGAGATTTTTGAGTGGCAAAGGCTAAATTGTATAGAATATTGTTGCCAAAACTGCTTCTTGTTTGTGGTAATCTGCTAAAGCAGATATATATGAGCAGGGATGATGGTAAGGTTAATGTCTGAGATAAAACTAGTCACTGTAACAGGGACTTATGAAAGACCATTTAGACCAGCTTTGTGGTTGTGGCTGCTAGCCACTCCCAAATCTTTTGAGAAAAGTGGTAGAAATCCACCTATAGATCTATGAGGTTTTTTTAAAGATTTTAGTTAATATTAATTCATTATAGAAATCTAACTGGTTCTTCTTTATCTCCAAATGTATCTTGATGATTTATTTTCAGCTGTATTATATGCTGCTGAAGTCATTAACAACACTTTCTATTTATGGAAAACACACCCTTGATAAACTAGAATACAAACCATTATTAAACTATTGAAGTACAAATTATGAGATGTATACATGAAAAAACCCTGGTATTTTAAGGCTGAGAGAGTTGGGATTGTTCAGCCTGGAAAAGAGAAAGCTCTGGGGAGACCTTATTGCAGCCCTTCAGTACTTAAAGGGAACCTGTAAGAAAGATGGGGACAAACTTTTAGCAGCACCTGTTGTGGTAGGACAATGGGTAATGGTTTTAAACTAAGAGTGTAGATTTACACTAGATATAAGGAAAAAAATATTTTAAAAATGAGGGTGATGAAATACTGGAACAGGTTGCCCAGGGAGGTGGTAGATTCTTCATTGCTGGAAACATTCCAGGTCAGCTTAGACAGGGAACAACTGGATCTAGCTGAAGACATCCCTGCTTACTGCAGGGAGTTGGATTAGATAACCTCTAAATAGTCCCTTCCAACTCAAAGGATTCTACGATTCTATGTCTCAGTTCTACTAGGCTAGCCTTACAGACTTTGTCTTTTTGCTGGCAGCCTCATTTATTGATGAAATCACATTACAAGTTACATTATATTGCTGCTTCTTAAGGTAACAACCTTTTCAGAAGAGTAACCCACCTAATTTCTAACTAGTGTATTCACAATACTTTATATACCTTTTCCATTATAAAAAAAAAAAAATAAAATCTATATTTTTCATTCAAATGATCATTTTTGCTTTGTAGAACATATTTCTATTCAAAGACGTGGGGATTCTTTCAGAAAAAGACGGTACAAGTAATGATTTAGGATTCTGTTCAATTCAAGGAACTGAAGACATTCATAATCTGATCTAGAGTTCTTGTAAACAAATCAGATATGGGATGCTGCAGTTCAATGCGTGCTTAAGACTTATTGGGAGAGCATGGCTCTGATGTTAATATGCTAAAGCTTCTAAAGCTCATTTGTTACTGCCATGGTCAGTGATACTTGGATGTAAATTTAAACTGAGAAGCACCAATGCATTCACATATTTCTATTCTGTTAATGGTGGCTTACATTTATCTCCCTATTGTATCATAGATAATGACTATGTGTAGGTCTAGTCTCACAGTGCTCTGTATCAGATTCTCATTAGATCTGTAACCTTGCTGTAATATATTGCAAGAAGGCACAGAGATGCAGCACTGAGCAAAAGTCCTTCTGTGAGTCTGCCACCCTGTTTCTGAGCAGTACTTAACAGGGGGTGACTAGCCTCCTGAGATCTTGTCTTCCCTTGCTTGCCTTGGTGGCAGGCTCTTTCTCCATCCTTCAACTCTGGGAGGCAGGCAAGCATGCTGACAGGGATAAGCAGTGGTCCCTTTCTTAGCTCATAAAAAGACCATCCTATGTTTCTTTTGTATTTGTCCAAATTGTCTTCAATTACTTTTCCAAGTAATTGTATCCATGAATTTGTATCTTTAAAATTAATTTTTGAGTGGTAACATAGATTTTGCAACTAAGCAGCAGCAGTTGAAAGACTGCACAGACTTTAACTGAAGCATAAGATGTTTTTGACCTCCTCTTCAGGAATGTTTTCTAATTTTGAAAGGACTCCACAAGATTTTTTTTTTTATATGTAATTTGTACCACTGCAGAAATATAACTTGTAAAATGTATTTGTTCCTTAGTGTAAAAAATATTACTTTGTGTCTATTTGGAGATAGCCGATATTTGTGATATTTGATACAATATACTTACAATGGGCTTAGAAGAAAAAAGCTTACTTGGATTATAAATTGATTGGGGGTTTTTTTGTTTGGTTTTGGTTTTTTGGTTTTGATTTTTGCTATGGCTAAAGGATCATGTAGGTTTTGTTTCCAAGTAGGGTTAAGTGCATGCTGCTTCTCAGAGCTGCTGCTGTTGGGTGATAGGGAATTTCCTCTTTAATAGTTTGAGTGAAGTTATTAACAATCCTTTTTCAGAGAAGTGTTGAAATCTGTGGATATGCACTATTTAAAGTCTCAACAGCTTCTCTCCAGTGCTGCTTTTGAAGAGTGTGACAATCAAAGGCATGCGTGCTTATTGTTCTTGCAATTTCACTTGACTTGCTGCTTCTGAAGGGTGGAACTCCCTCTGTAAGCAAGGAATTGTTCATTGAGCTGAATGCGTTCAGTGACACTGAAGTGGTTTTTATTGTAGACTGGTGGGTGGGAGGATTTGTTTGAGAACATAGGTTCAGTATCTTATCTGAAGATTTTCTGAGGGGAGAGTGCAAGTCTTCTGAAGATTCATATGCTGTAGTAACAACCATTGGTTGGCAATATAAAAGAAAAGTGAGCTCTTTAGAAAGGTTAGCTTTCATATGTCAAAGTGAATGTATCTGAGGGTCTTTAAGATTTAACCCTCGTTTCAAGTAGATACTGTCCATGTGGTGCTTGAAGCACCTGCATAGTCTGGTGTGTTTTGGTGTTTTTTTAAACGTGTTTTCCACATCTTTTATGCTCTCTACCTTTTCAACTTTTTTCATTTTCTCTTTCCTTTTTAGTCTTTTTCTACCTTTTGCCTGTGATTTCTCCCCCTCCCCCCTTTTCCTTTAAGCTGTATCATTTCTACTGCTGGTGGCCTGGCCAGCTGACTATATGCTTTTAAGGATGGGACATCTGTAGATAAGACAAGTCAAGTTGGTAGATGCTGCCATTCTAAATTGAATGTCATAGGAGCAAACAAGCAGAAATTTTCTTATTTGTCTTGGTCTCCCAAGTGGTCGCTTCAGGATCAAAGACATAAAAACCTTTTGTCTCCTGCTTTTAGATAGCAGGGCACACTTCAAAAGAAGGTTCAGATTTGGATCGTGTACAATTTCTTGCCCACATAACTCCTTGCAGGAATCCCTGTCCCCAGGAGCTGAAGTTCCTCTCACTTTGCCACCTTCTCTTCCCTGTTCCTTCAATGGGAGGACTTGGAAACAGCAACAGCTACCCACATGGGAAGTGATGCTGGCAGAAAATCAGCACGTGTTTCCTTCAAAGGAAGCAGGGAACTTGTAGAATAAGAGACAGTGTACACTGGGGATGAGGTCTAACAAAACAGCCAGCTTTCTGTTACTTCTAATCTTATGACTTCATTAAACCCTTCTTCAGCAGCACCAGCTGCAGTGGGATATTGCTAGCTGGGGAATGCAGTGTGCATCAAGTGTGCTTCACCTAGTCGCACTGGAGTTTTCCTCTGCTTTTTACAGATGGCTGAAAATGGATACTTTCAAAGTTGAATGTATTAAATATATCTTATACCGAATGTTATCTGTGTTTTGTACCATTAGTGTGGATGGAGCTGTTGCGGGGGTGGGGGGGGAGCAGGGGTGTTGGCTGTTTTGTGTTTGTTTTATTTTAGGGGTATTTTTTTCCATAATCTGTGTTGTCCTGTTCTGTTACCCCAGATAGAGTTGGCTAAGCACTGTCATTTGTGGAGCGTTGTACCAAGATTTGCTAATAGCAGTAAGGCATTCCCTGTTGGGTACTGTGGATACATCAGCTTAGGCCTTGCACAAACACATCTAAAGCATCAGTGATGCTAATAGGGCTTTGTCACTGACTTCTGCCAAGTTCAGGATTTTCCATGTGGCTTGGAAGAGAGATCTGGCTTTGCAGTTGTTGTTCTTTGTCTTTGTACTTAGCTTGTGTATGACCTATGTTTAACCTGAGGGCTCTTGATACAAAGTTTTCTATTTAGGCTCTCTGGTTTCCTATATCTCAGCTTGGCTACCTAATCAGGAGGTGGATTGAAAACAATTCTTCAGTAGGCATAAGAAACAAGTGTGCTTAACATAACTGCAAGTGTGAAATAAGCTGCCTTCTGCTGAAAGTTCAAACACAGCTAATCCACCATATGTGCGACCTAAAAAGTACTGACATATGGATATTCTTCCCTCCCTCAGTTCTTAGTCTTTTCATGGCTGCAGCAATGGTAAGGAGCCCAGTAACACTAGATGCTTGATCCATGTATGGGATCTGTGATGGTATTTTGCAGTTAGGGTTGCCACACTGCATGGCATGCCTCTGAGTGAAATGAAAGGAATGCCATAAGTTTTTCAGCTATGACACACCACCTCAGCAGTGGTATACCTCTGGGAGAAACAGAGGAGTGTGACAACCTTTCAGCAGCCCAGGAAGGATGTTGCATACCAGCAAACATTCTGTTCTCAATTCTTATCTAAGCAGTTTGTATGTTCCTAGTAAGTTTTGCAGATGAGGGAAATGAGTCTTCAGCCACATACATCTACTGCAGCCCCTGAAGTTACCCTGGTACCAGCATGAAGGAGGGAACATGAATCATGGTGTTGTAGACTATAGGGAAAATAATAATAATTGTCATCATCGTGGCTAGGCTTTGTGAACGCCTGAAATAATAATAATACAAACTTGTAAAAAAACATAGGGAATACATGGCTGTTATACTCTTGGGATTTGTTTCCTTGTCTCCAAAGACAACTTATGAAAGATGAAGCAGTGGTCAGCCCTGCACCCCCTGAAGTCATTTGAGTTATGATCCTGCACAGACGATGTCACAAAAATAGCAGAATTTTTACTCATGTGCAAGTAAGTTGGTACCCATCCTGCATCCAGTTTTGTGATACATAATTTGTGTTACTTATTACGTTGCTGCAGGATGTAGTATGTTACTCATGTCAAGACTGGAAAACCAAGCACGGTATGTACTTTGTCATAACCAAAGTGTAAGCATATGCTCCACAACTCCTGTGGACAGAATACCATTTGGCCACAGTGAGTATAATCTGTTCATTTGTATGCACAGCTAAAATTATTGAAGAGTAGCTTCCAGATAAGGATTGATTTAGGGAACATTGGCAACTGCCTAATTAGATGTAGGTATGGCTTTAAGTGCAGTCTGTAGCCCATAAAGAATGTGTTTGGTCCACAGGAAAAGGCAAAGGAATAGAATATGTGTGTGAGACAGTTTAATGTTTAAAGTACTGCTAGTAAATACAAGCTATTTAAAAAGAGAATCATGCTGCAAAATGGTCCCAAGCCATAAAATATTAATTGATCATTAAGTCATTGTAAGAGGCACTGATATAAACTCTCTATCTAAAGATGTCCCCTTTAACTTCCATTTGCTGTTTGTGTATACCAGTGTGTGTGTGGGAATTCTTAAGGATCAGAATGTAACAAAATGTTTGCATTTAGTGGGGGATGTGGTGCACCAAGTCTGACCAATAATTCATCAATAAGAAAGTTTGCATTAATGGAATGTTTTCATTAATGTTAAAGTGTTTCAAAGTAAGAACATGGGCAACTCTCTTTTTGGGACATGGTAAGTATGGAATATGATATTTTTTTTATTGAAGGCCTAGTTACTCAAGTAGTATAAGAGAATATAAAAACCATATGGATATGTTTGTTAGGAGAGGACTTGATTCTTTGTCCATCTTTTGGCTGAATCTGGAGAAGCTTTTTAGCTTGCAGGCAGAGAGCTGGAGTGATGATCGTTGCAAGGTCTGGGCTGCAGAGAGCTCCTCAGGAGACAGCAGGGTTCAGAGTGCTTTACGTACCTGCACAGGGGGAGAGACTCAACAGATGGACTGGATCTGAAGAATGTAGCAGCAGGCAGAGTACCTGAGAATTGTTTAGCAATGCAGTGACAATTCATCATGTGAAAATTGGATCTCCCAGCTGAAAATGGCACTATGTCCTGTTGTTCAAGCACCTTGGTGGGTAAGTTAGGTAGGAGAAAAAGGAAGGAGTGGTCCTTAGCTAATGCACATAGCTGTGGGTCTGTAATATTAATTGACAGTATCAGCTACATAAAAGATAATGATTGCATTGATCTGCAATATGTACATAAGTCAGGAGAATCAGCAGAAGATATATTGAAGTCTCCTGGAGTTGTGCTTATTGCTGTTTTCTGTGTTTATACTTGACGATAGTCTTCTGGGAAGGTTTGAACTTGGTAACAGAAAATCTGTTGTGAAAACATACACAAAACAAGATGACACCTACATTACTTAAAGATGAGACATGCTGGAGTGACACTGAAATACTACCCAACAGTACTGTGTTTATACTCTATTGCTATATATCTGATGGCTCTATACTAAAATAAAAAAAAGCAAACCACCAAACATAATTTTCTTCTAAAGTTAATAATTTTTCTCTTCTTACCACAGATGTGTTTAGTGCTTCTCTGCCTGTGAGAATGAAACATTACAGCTGGGAAAGGGGTTGGAATTACCATATGTTTGTTCACTCAGAGGACTACAATTCTCTCTATTTTTTCATTTGTGATTTCTAGCCTTTCTGGATAAGTACTAATAATTTTTTATACATTCTACCTCTAGTGAAAATTCTCAGTAGTGTTGATGTCTCCATTAAAGAGCAAAACTTGACAAACTATTCTAATATAAGTAATTGACCCAAGGAATGTGAAGTACTATTCCAAAATTAATATTTTAATTTTCTGAAATGTAGGAATATGTACTTACTGTTTCAAAATATCCTCTTGAGGTAAAACCCCTAACTTTTACTCTAACTTTTGTCCTCAGAAAACCAGCCCCAAAATCAAGACATTTATAAAAATTAAGAAGGAAATCTATACTTGACCTACAAGTGCTAGATGCTGCTACTTTGCATTGAAATTTTGTGTGTTCTCTGAGCTGGTGGTTACCAGATAATTTGTATTTATAATCTTTTCATGGATAATTTGTTTTGTTTTGGGGTTTTTTTTTCAAACTATTCACCCTTAGAAGATGACTTTGGCATGCTTTTTATTTGCTATAAACAACAATATTACAGAAGAAGATGTCTACCTATAAAAGGTGCACTATGGGTATCAGTTTCATTGTGTATTTGTAACTTCTGTAAGATAATCTGTAGAGCTACTAAGACAATTTTTCTGCTTACCAGATTAGTCATTTTTCTTCACTCTGGATTGTTACCAGGTAGTAGTAATAGAAGTGCACCCCTCAGTTTCCAATGCTTTAAATGTTTCATTTTGCTAACATCGGGTTTGTTTTCCTTTCTCAGAATATGTTGATCACTGTTTGTACCTTGTTGTAAAAAGAAATGCCTAGAAGGAGGATTTTTCTCCTTGAACTTTTAGCAAAGGGGAAGCCTCTCTATCATATTTACTGTGTTTTATAATGAATACCTATGTCAATGTCAAAACTCCAGGGAATGGTGAGACCAGTGTATTTCCTCCTCAAATTTGAACATGAGAAGTGCAGTAAATCAGGTACAAGTGTACCCATAGTACTACTGTGTAGGTCTCTTTTGTGTTACAAATCACATGAATCTATTTACTACTTTTGCTTGTTTACGCCAATAGTCAAGAATGTAGTGATGAAAGGGACTGCTGATCGGTGCCCATCCAGTCCTCTGCAACCACAGGCAATTGTGCAACTACTGTGAAGCCTATAGTATCTATTGCATGTGGACAACACACAAGAAGCCATAAAGCATTTCTTTTGTGTCAAATTTATTCTTGAGTAAAGATAAAAACTCACAATGGTTACTGTTTCCCTTCCCACAAAACAGTCCTTGCCAAAAGAAACTACGAGGAATCAAATACATTATCCACACTCAAAGTCCTGCTACAGCACAAGATTTAGTTAAATCGTAGAATCATAGAACAGTTACAGCTGGAAGAGACCTTGAAGATCATGGAGTCCAGCTTTTGTCCTAACCTGCTAAATGATGCCCCCAATGCAACATCCCCCCGTCTCTTAAACACCTCCAGGGATGGTGACTCAACCCCCTCCCTGGGCAGCCTGTTCCAATGGCTGACAACACTCTCAATAAATAAATTCTTCCAAAACACATTGTTTTGGACCCTATGCACATTTTGTACCATATGGTAGTGGCATCACTGTTGCCATATTAAAATGGTGATGCCAAAAGTTTAATTGATGCATCTGTTACTTCTCAGCCAAGTAGCAATATCTGCGAGTCAAGTAAGTTTCTCTTAACTGGATAAAATTCCTGTTCTCTGAAGGAGAGTGCTTTTTTGCTGTGTATTCTGTGTTTAGGCTCTTGATCTGAAATATGAAGTTACACAGGAGTCCTCAGTGTGAATTAATCTTTTGTGGTCTTCTTTCAAGTGAAACTAACTTCCGTGCTAATCTGTCAAGCCGTTTGAAAGACTTATTGATCCTCATCACAATAGAAAAGTGACATTTGAGCACCAACAAACTGCTTTTGAATGTTTCCTGATGTATTGCTGGCATAAATGCTATTCAGATGTGTTGTTTTGTTTCAGTTTTTGTTGCTTTTTTATTTGTATATTGTCTTCAGATATGGAGTCTTGCAGTCTAATTTACACCATGCTTTAGAAACAGACCTCCATTTTTTAACACAGATTGCTGTGTACTACTGTGGTTTTTATGAACAGAAAAGCAAACAAACCCTAGCATTGCAGTTTGTTCCAGTGCTGAAAAAGGAGAGGAAAAATTGCTGGAATCTGTATTAAAGATCAAGCCAAGAGTGGGAAAGTGTAGGGGTTGCTGAGAGGCTCTAATGTGACCAGGAAAACATACAGCTGCACTAGTCTTTGGCGATAGATGAGCTGAAAGGAAGATTTGTCATGACTGAGACCTGTAAGCAGAACTTTGCAGTGTCTATTCTCTGAAGGAGAGTGCTTTTCTGCTCTGTATTCTATGTTTAGGCAGACTGGTCAGAGATGACACATGTTTAGAGATATTTTAGTTGAACTGCACTGAAAGATGCATAAGAGGTTTACAGAGGCCTGATGGTAAAGAAGGAGGTACATATGGTAGTACAGTAAGAATGTGTATGACAGAGGGACCAGTGGGACAGCTGTCACCATTATTTGGTGTCAACCCCTTTCCAGGAAAACAAGTCCACATTTTTTTTGGGGGGAGAGGCTAAATTATGATTTAATTGTCAAACTACAGAAAGAAATTAATAAAAATGCAATATGTAGAAATAGGACACATCCTGAAAACACTCCAGTTTGAGATAGTCAACTTTTATTACAGTATGTCCAATATACTAAAGTTTATTATGGAGAGCCTTTCATGTAGTCTGGCATTTCAAGCCAAAATGTTACACTTTTGGGTGGGATTGGTTGCTTGAGGGCACTTCAGAGGATCTTGGGGTCACCAAGAAATAGCTTGGTGTAGATAGAGCGTACTTTAAGGAAATTATTATGTAAGAGACACAAAAATGTTTTTTAGTTGGTTTTTGGTTTTTTTTTTAGAGAGGAAAGCATTGATAAATAATAGTTGAAAGGCCATTTGCAAGAAACCATTCCCAGGATAGCAGTCACAAAAGTCAGGTATTTGGTGCAGCTATTTTTATACAGCATGCAGTAAATGTATTGAGTTATACTCTTCTTAACCAGTCTACTGTCCCTCCTGACCTACAAGAAATATGTCTTTTGTTTTATGCCTGGGACTGGAAACAGTCTCACAGACACAGTTTGGCAGACAGAAGATGAGACTCTTCACATCTTCTCCAATGACCACTCAGAAATGTTGTCTGCTGTTTCCTCTGGCCATGAAGCCAAGGAAAGGGGCAGGACTGGAAGTACCTATAAATAGCAGCAGTCTGACCACAGTCTTTTTCCAGGAAATTGTCATGAGGGGAAGAGGTAAGGAAGGGAATGAGCACAAGCTCTCCTGGATGGCATGGGAGTGCAGAACACAGGGAGCAGAAGTAGGTGGACACAAAGAAATAGAGTATTTGAAGGGCCCTCAAGATGGGTGTTCTGGAAAAATAAAAATATGGAGGAACAAAGAGATGGCCTATTCCTCCTGTCTTTTGCATGCGTGTCTGTCTTTGTCAATATATGACCAAAAAGATGAACAGCACAGATACTGTTTCCATGCTGTGACAAAGCAGATCGCTTAATCTTCTAATGAAGAGGTAATACTGGGTTATTTCCCTTTCTGTTGTGCTGAGAAACTCTGAAAAGTGAAAATTCTAGGGAATTGCTTGTGCTAAAGGCAAATTTCAGGTTTACATTTTTCAGTCTGCTGCAGTTGGGTGTGTATCCTGTACTGGTGTGTGACAGATTGTCAGAGAATGAGTACTTTAAGCAGTAGCTTAATTTATTGTGACATCAAGAAAGACTGTGGATATTGTTTACCTAAACTTTAGTAAAGGCTTTGACACAATTTCCCACAGTATTCTCCTACAGAAACTGGCTACTCATGGCTTGGATGAATGTAATCTTAGCTGGCTGGCCTGATGGCTGAGCCCAGAGTTGTGGTGAATGGAGTTAAATCCAGTTGGAGACTAGTCGTGCATGATGTTCCCCAGGGCTTATTATTGGGGCTGGCTCTGTCCAATGTCTTTATCAATGATCTGAATGAGGGAATCAAGTGCACCCTCAGTAAGTTTGCAGATGACACAAGTTGGGGGCAGGTGTGTCAGTCTACCTGAAGGTAGGGAGGCTCTGCAGAGGGATCTGGACAGGCTGGATCAATGGGCCAAGGCCAATAGTATGAGGTTTATTGAGACCAAGTGCCAGGCACTTGGGTCACAACAACCCCATGTAATGCTACAGCTTTGGGGCAGAGTGGCTGGATCACTTCCTGGCAGAGAACGACCTGGGGGTACTTGTCAACAGTTGACTGAACATGAGCCAGCAGTGTGCCTCAGTGGCCAAGAAGGTCAAGACCATCCTGGTCTGTATCTGAAATAGTGTGGCCAGAAGGATTAGGGAACTGATTGTCCCCTTGTACTAGGCACTGGTGAGGCCACACCTTGAATACTGTGTTCAGATTTGGGCCCCTCACTACAAGGAAGGCATTGTGGTGCTGGAGAATTTTCAAAGGGCAACAAAGCTGGTAAAGGATCTAGAGAACAAGTCTTATGAAGAGTGGTTGAGGGAAGTGGAGTTGCTTAGACCAGAGAAAAGGAGGCTCAGGGGAGACCTTCTTGCACTCTACAACTACCTAAAAGGAGTTTGTAGCAAGGCAGGGGTAAGTCTCTTCTCCCAGATGGCTAGTGATAGGACTAGAGGAAATGGACTCAGGTTGTGTCAGGAGAGGTTTAGGCAGGCTATTAAGAAAAATTTCTTCTCTGAGAGGGTTGTCAAGCACAGGAGGTATTTGTAAGTTTTGCAGATGTGGTGCTTAGAGACATGGTTTTGTGGTGCATTCGGCAGTGCTAGTTTGATGGTTGGACTTGATGATCTTAAAGGTCTTTTGCAACCTAAATGATTCTATGATCTCTCTGCAGTGATTAGCTT
Source organism: Bucco capensis (assembly GCA_013396975.1). Taxonomy (NCBI): domain Eukaryota; kingdom Metazoa; phylum Chordata; class Aves; order Piciformes; family Bucconidae; genus Bucco; species Bucco capensis. The sequence goes on from VWZO01012801.1 coordinate 55,637, forward strand.
CTTGAGAGATATCTATTTTTTTCCCTCCACTCTTCAACTGATACCATGACAGTTAAGGGGTTCATATGAAATATTGAGCAAAAGCAGCACCTGCAGGAAGACAAGGAAAAAAACCTCATCTCAGTGGGTTGTTTCAACAATTTTTTCAACAATTTTCTAGTTTACCTCTGTGAGTACAAGAACAGATATGGTATGCTGTAAATGAGCTCCAACTCTGAGTCAAGAAACCACACATACTTCTTTCTAAAGTTAAAATAATCCTCCTCTGCTGCTGCTTGAACCTTTTCTACTGGCTCCTTTACCAAAGGCTCTGCCCCTGGCTCCGCTCTCCTGATCAGCATTGCCCGCCAAGTAGTGCAGTTCTTCCTGTCCTCACAGAGTCTTCCACTCCTGCTACAAGAACTAAAGATTTTCTGGTATTTCTCTAAGAAGCTTTAAAAGTAAAGGGTTATTAATGGGTTCAAAAGTGTTTTCTGCAAATATATTTCCATATAATTCTATGAGTTAAACAAAAATCAAATGTTCTAATAACCCTTTTATGGGATACTGAAATCTAAAACCTCTATTGATTTATTTGATTATTTATTTAAGGAAATTTACTCTTTGCCTCTTCAGTCTTGGACTGAAGAGCCAGAAGCACCTGGGTTTATGGAAGCACATAAACCTCTCTTCTCTTGAAAAATAAAGCTGTATAAGCTAGATGGTGGGTTGAAAATTATTTCTTATAAGTCCAGCAAAATGTCTGAGAGATCAGAAAGGTTGAATATCTTTATACAGATAAGAGATTTATTAATTGAGTTTATGAATTGGAATTCTTAAGTCACCTATGTTAGTAACAAAGAGGAAAAGAGAAAATCTGAATATGTAGGACTGTATGCATGAGAGGTAACCATCACTTACAGGGGTGGAGTAGCTGTCTGCCAGACTCCATATTCAGCTGTCTTGGTAAGGCTGCACCCACGAGGACACACTCACAAGGAGAGGGCAGTGAAGCCAACACCTACAAGGGCTAGAGAGGAGCCATTTCTCTATCTGATATCCTGTTGCTGATACGGGAAAAAGTGTGGCATGGTCCTCACCCCTGCAAGGGGACCATGGTTGAGGGAGGCTCTGCCTGGTGACATGGAGCAGCAAGAGCTATGCTGAAGGTACAGGGAGGCAAGAGGCTTTCTGTGTCCCATAGCCTGAATAAAGAATCCCCTTTACGCTCCTTATAACTCAAATACTGTTTTCACTCTGGTAGGAGGGATCCTGCAGGCACTTAGCACCAGGAACGAGCTTAACAAGTAATAAAGAATAGCAATAACAACTGATTAGGTCTGGGCAGGTAAGAAGAGAGGGAATACTTTGAGGATATTTAAAATCTTAAATGTATTGCAAGCAAGTCTTTCCATGCAGTACTGTTAATTACCTAGACAACAGAAGCTGTGCAATCACCTTCAATCACAGGCTTCTATTTAATAAGCTTGTTGTAATGTATTGCTATTAAAGCTCTTCTAACAGTTTGTGCAAATTTCCAACTTTTTCTCCCAGGACAGCATTTTGAATCAGGCTATAAAATTCATTGGTAAAGCTACTTCCCCCCACCCCCATTAAAGTAAGCAGATGAAAATACCTAGTGGCAGAGCTGAGAGGGACGTCCTCTGGGTAGAGAGATAGGATTGTTGGGCAGCACTGAACAGCTGCAGCTGTGCTGCTCAGCATGGCATGGCTTAGCTAACTAATTGCTAAAACTCTTGGGGAAATCTCACAAATTCAGCAGAAACATTTGTGCATTCACATTATTAAAAATGCTTTCAGTGGCAAGAACTTAGTCTTATTTGTTTCTCATCCATACTTAATCAAATTCCTGCTCTGTTTTACCAGTCCTTATTAGAGCAACACTGTTAGGAGAAGTTGCTCCAATTGATATCAGAAAACTGAGTAAAGTTTATCCTAATGAAGTTCCTTCTGAGATTAATTTTCCTGTTTCTATTGATTTGGTTCTTGGATGCATCTGCAATACATCTACCCATGAGATTCTGCTAGCAGACAGCTCTTGTTTGTGTGATGTTAACAGTCACAAAAAATAAGTAATGAGAGGAAACTCTCGAGAATGATTGATTCTATAAGGATGATACTGCTCAAAAAGCAATTCTTTACAGACAGGATAATACTGTTTAGGATATTATCCCTCAGCTATATATGATCATAGGTTCATTTTCTGATGTTGTTTTGCTCCTGGTTAGATTTAGGCACTGAACTAGACTGATGAAACAAAAGAAACAGTGCAGTACTTTGACCTCCAGCAATAAGAATTAAGTTCTGTGAGATGTTTCACCTTTCCTACTACTTTGGTTAGACTGTTTACAGAATTTGCAAAATACTTATGGAGGTTAAATATCTGCAACACAATTATCAACAATCAGGTGAGACATATTACCATTTAAAAAATGTGTATGTGCGGTTTCTGAAGGTACCACCCCATGTAGAATCAGACAATATAATTGTCACATGTAGTGTTTATGTCTGTACGACCCTTCAAGCTGGAGGGTGGGTAGAGAAAGAGAGGAGATTCTAAATTTATTTTTTTCTTTTTTCTTTTCTTTCCTTTCTCTTTTTGTTTGTTTGGGGTTTTATTTTGTTTTGTTTTGTTTGAGTATGTGCGTTTTCCATGCCCTGAGCTATGCAGCTATGCATAGGCTATCCTGTGGAAGGTCTGGTGTTCACAGTGCCCCACCCCCATCCTGGTTGCCTGGGGGTCCCACAATTGGGGAGTTCTGCAGCTCCATCTGGCGCTTCTGCCCAATTCTCCTTCCTGGAGGTGTGGAGATAAATGAGTCTTGGGCAAGTGTGGGAAGGAGGGAGAAAGGATGCAGGACTAGAGCTCAGGCCTGAGTTGGAGGAAGGGTGGTGAGATGAGTGTAGCCAGTTCCCACAACATGTGGGCACTCACCAGTCCGTTCTGGACACACAGCCAGAACACATCTACTGGGGAAAAAATTTCCTCTTCCAGGAGAAATTTGAAACCTTGCAAACTAAAATGTCTTGTTTATTTGCTTTTAACATATCTCCAAATAACTGCTGTGGTGGATTTTTTGTTTGTAAGCTGTTGGTCTCTCCCCTGGGACAGGCCTGAGTCAGTTCTGTGTAATCAGTTTCTTTTCTGCTCTGGAGATGGATAGGAGGCAGAAGCTTACTTTCAGAGGGACCAGCTTCCTCTTTATTGAGTTTAATTGTACACTGGTGAGAAACAAGCAGAGAATAGCTTCTGTTCTCTAGGGAGTGCTTGCATCTACAATCTGAATGTGGGATTTCAGAGGGAAGTACTCTGAGCAAAGCCCTGCTCCCTGACTGGTGACATTAAGGCTAGCAATGTTTTGGTACAAGCATTCATGACATCTGAGACGCTGTTGTTGTTTGACCTAAACTACAAGACCTTCTCTCCATAAAATTGGGGTTTTACACATCTACAAAACATTTCAATTTTGCTGAGTTACAGGACATCTAATGCATCATTATTGAGTTATCAGCTAGCACTAGTGATGCTGTATTGCTGTTATGGATGTGTTGTTAGTTTTATTAGGGGACTTAAGGGGCTCAGCTGCATTCTCCTTCCTCTAATGTATATTCCTATAACAAATGTTATCTCAGGTTTTTATCATAAACCAGGAAAATTAACCGCACAGCCCAAGGGGTGTGAGAACACGGCAAGTTGTTGGTAGAGTCAGAGGACTTACTGGACAATCATAGTATTCAGAAACTTGTATAAGCTCTCTGTTGAAACCAAGCCCTCGATTGCGAGAGAAAAATAAATATTGTACAGAATAATTTTCATTCTTTAGTCAGTACAGATCTACTTAGTCCTAATGCTATTTATCAGTGGAATTTAAAGGCAGAAAATAAGCTAATTGAGGTAACTACTACAAGTGTCCACTAAATCAAGGATGAATAAACCCTGTATTCAGCTTTCCTTGAGGCAAGGAAAATATCTTTCAAAATGTGAGGGTGTGTATTTATTTATTTTTTTAATTACACTTCTGGGAGAGAACAAGAATCTAACGGAAGAAATAACACCTGGGGGAACAAAATATGAGAGAAAAGATTAATTATATTATTAATCTTTTATTAATAATCTAATAAAAGATTATTAGAAATAGTGGCATTAAAATAAACTTCAACCAGAGAAATGTCTCCTGTAAGTCACAGTTGTGTGGCTCATTTATTTTTATGTTTCTTTCTGTGCTCATATCATGTTGTTTGATCATGGTGTTTTTTAGTGTGCCCTTCATCATGCATATAGTTTGAAGAATAGCTGGATAATGATTCTTCTTTCTTGTTTTATTAAAAGAAAATTAAATCCAAGTTTTCATTTTAAAAAAAAAGGCAGTAGTGCAAATGGCAACAGCAATGAAAGCTAAACCATTTTATCATAATATAAACAGTTTATCAAAGCTTAGAAGTTTTCACTTTCAAGGCATCAGTTTGTCTATAAAGATTTTCATTGAGTTTCATTTCAGTGTCAGCAAGTCTTAATTAAGACTTTTTCTACATTATATATACCAATCATGACAATCATGAAGTCTCTAATATGTATGCTTTCAGAAGTGTGGGTGGGGTTTTGGGAGTTTTATTATTGTTTGTTTTTTTCTGAGTTGGAAGGTGATTTCAGCTGTATTCCAAAGGGTATTGAGGAGCATTGATGCCAAGCTGTCACAGGTGCCTGCCAGACTGTAACAGGGGAATCCACAATTTGGTTTCTGTTGCTCAGCCTCTCTGAGCTGTGGGTCACTGTGCTGCCCATCGCCAAGGCACAGAGTCACAGTACAGCACGATGCCCATGCAGAGTGCCAGGTGTCTCACCTTGGCACAAACAAGTACATGAGGTTTCAGGCTGCAGGGAGCCTATCCAGGGAGCATACACATCCATAAAGATGTGATGACTAGAGTCAGCCTTCACATCTGCACAATAAAACTCTTCCAAATTCCCTTATTTCTTTCAGAGAGCAGCAACAGCAAGAGATCATTGATTTATTTAGTGCATGAAACTAGAATTGATTCAAACACCCTATAAATTTGGGGAGGGGGAGCAATGAGTAACACTTTGGTTATTGCCCTATCCTTAGTCATTGAATAAACTTGTTTCCATTGCAAGTCTTGTTATATTTAAAGTAGAGTTACTGAGAGTATGCCTTTTCTCTTAGATATTTTTTTCCTCTAATTACTTTTGCAGAGAAGCCATATGTAAGCTGGTACAGGTTCTGTAAGAGACTAAGATACGGTAGAAAAACACCTATTGGGGAGTCAGGCAAATCCTGAGATTTCAGTGACAAACCTTTCATCAGTTCTTTCATCAAGTTCTTTCATCTTCCAGTTTCTCATTTAGTTGAAAAACAGGGGTCTTGAAAAACAGGGGTCTTGAGGTACAGGCTGTGTATCTGTAACCAAGAATGGTGACAACTGAACTGTACCAAAATTAGTGTTCTAAAATGGGGGAGAAGGGGGAATGTTTTGAAGTATAGGATTTGATTATTGGCAGTGTTTAACAGATGAATATTCAGTTTATGTATATATGAAGTCCCTGGTATCCTGCTGCTGTTGCATAGAGATATAGAGTGCTTCTCTGCTTAACAGAAAAATAAAATCTAGCATTATGTAGGTTTTTAGGACATCTCTCTTGGTACATAACAGATGTTCTGATTACAGAGGAATGCTGAAATTAGTTTTGTGCATCCTTGCTAAAGCCAAATAAATACACAAAGCTATTTTACAGATTCCTGGTTGGGAAGTGTATGGAAATGTGTAGTGCCACAGTGTTTCTTGTTGCAATGCAGAACTGTTCTTGAGGCCAAGCCACTCAGTGAAGGAATGATGGCCACATTGACTCCCTAGATATTTTCCTCACAAGTTTATTGGCAGCTGGAAAAAGAGAAAGATAATGATACACACATGGAATAGTGTTTCTTGTGTGGCCTGTGTCATGTCATGATTCTTTATAAGTAATACTGACTAAAAGATATTGAAATCATTTTGGACGCTGTCTTTTAGCTTAAGTCTCTGAGGACCTACATAAAGAGGTTGTACCTGAGACCAATGTCTGGATGTTGAGGAAATTTCAGACTGCGAACAAACAACAGATTGACAACAGTGAGGGCAGACAACAATTAGAATGCTTAAGTGTGTGGGCAACTTGGTATTTCTAGGTTGGTATCAGATGTCTTTGGGACAGATACTTTTTGTTCAAGCGTACCTTCTTATGAAAAAGATGCTCTTGAAAGTGTGTTAAGACTGAACACAAGAATTAAGAAATGAAATTGTCTGAAGTGATATTAAGAAAGTCTGACTTGATAATTTCAGTGATACAATAAATTTTTAGTTCCATCAATGGGTACTTGTAATGAGTTTTTTTCTTTTGTTTTACAGTTTTATGGTAGTTTTATGTACTATATGGTTGTGCATACACTGTACTGTGTACTCTGTTAAATACTTGTTCATATATATGAGTTGGAGGCATGACTTTTCCATACAGTGACATTGATTCTGTTAACATCTTTAACTTTTAGATGTTAGCTGCATTCTTAGGAAGGCTTTGACAGAGATTCTAGGTTTTCCCTCAGCCCTCAAGATGTCTGTTTCCTACCAAGGTTTACAGCAACACCAGAATCCAGATGTTCTTGATACAGAACAGAGGCAAGTGTCAATGAGTTTCTGCACTTCTGTTACTGCTCAAAGTAGAATATCATTCATGAGAAAAGCTTTTCTGTATTATCCTTTCTAAGGCCAAGATATTCACTCCAGATACTGAAACTTCCTGTACTTTTTGATTATGACAGGAGATAATGCATATTTTAATTCAAAGTAGTCCATGCAAGGTCCTACTCTTGAGGAAAGAGCCCATATTTTAGGTATGTTGTAGGAAGAAAGGCTAGAAGTCCTTGTTTTCTCTTGATTCTAATATCCTTTTTTCCTCTCCTTTTTTGGAAAGGAGAAGGGCTAAATCTACTCTCCTGGGTAAAGGTAGAGTCTTTGGGTTTTGAGGATTGTTTGTGAGTTTTTGTTATTGGTTTGTGGTTTTGCTTTGGTTTGGGGTTTGTTGGTTTTTTTCCACTATTCAATTCTCATGGGCTCATCACTTTGGAACTCAGGTGACAAGAACTGGGTCAGAGTAAGATGATTTCAGTAAACATGATTACTCCTTCTAAAGCCTTGTATGTTATTCTTGAAGTATCTGACCACAAAGCTCTGAAAGGCACAACAATTATTCTGGTGCTGTATGGACAAACATGCAGTCTAATAGACTATTTGTGTGTATTCTTACTTACTTGAGTATATAAAAAAAAAACAAACCAACCAACCAAGAACCAAAGTAAGCAGAAAACTTATGTGTATGAAATAATGCTACAATTTATCAACATTTGTATGATAATGCTTAGTTTCAGTACAAAGTAAATCTCATTTCAGATTTATTTTATTATTGCCTGAAATTTGGTCTAGAATATACGTTTTCAGTCAAAATGAATGATTAAGCAGCTCTGGAAATATAGGAGCAAATCTTAATTTGTGTTGCCAGGAATTAACTGAATGTGCTGGAGCACCTTGGAAAAAATATATGGAACATAAATTTCATAATGTAAACCAAACATTAATACTGTTTCCCTTTTGGTCTTTATTTTGATTGCTGTTGAAAATTATTACTGTCATTATATAATGAGGTTTCAACAGATTTGGGGGTTTTATTACGCTTGAGAAACTGCTGTATGGAATTAATTGTTGATAATGTTGAAACACTATGGTTTGAGTTTTCAGGTGCTCCTGAGCAGACTGGCTCATCTCTGGGCTTGCTGAAGCAAATTCAGCTTGCAGATGCTCACAGGGAAGCTGAGCAAAGCAATTATGGATCTCATCATAAATCAGTGTGTAGCAATATTGGATAGCCCAATAAATAAAGAATCCTCACTGGTGACAAGAGTGAGAGCACAAAGATTCCTCCTGTTAGATCTTTTACTGAACGTTCATGTTAACTTCATTGTGTACCTGTGCTTGTGCAAGATCATTTAGCTGCAAGGATACGTTTCCCTGACTCTGGAGTGGGAGAAGGGGAAGGTTCAGATACTGAAGTTGCAGAAAAGAGAGAAGGAAATGTAGAATGATTGTGGGTTTGTTATTGATCCCTAGATATTTCAATTTACCCCAAATAAACCATGTCTTTATTTTAAAATCTGTTAAAGAAAATGGGAGGGGTTTATATTGTTCTTATTGCCTGAGAATGGGGCCATGTTATACAACAGATGAAAAAACTGCATTTTCGTTTAGAGTAGTGGAATTTGGGTGGAAAGAAAGAATAATCTTTGGAGTAGAAGGCTGAGAGACCTGTTTGTCTTCATGGAGTTTTACTTGTTTGTTGGTTGGTTTTTTTTTTAGTTTTTTTTAGGTCATCAAAATAATGTGTATCTGATATTGTAAAACTTTATGCCTTAAACAAGATTCTGAACCTGGTCCTAACTTTGCATCTACATAAGCTTTGCTACACATAAGTACCACAGAGGCAACAAGGTTCTTGTCAAGTTTGCCCTTTTTTCCTGTTTTTTGTGTCCAGAGAGAAGGGCTTTTTAAGAATTTCATATATATCTGGAAAGTCAAATTAAGTAGCATGGAATTGATCTAAATACTTATTTTCATAAAGGTATTTATTGCTTTACACTGAACACAGGTATAAATATCATACAACATGAAAAATATATAATTACAGTAGAAAATTATTTTACTTTTTTGTAATGATTTGTTTCAGATATTAGTTATTATAGCTATTAGTTAATCTACTTTAAGTGAAAGGATCTTTTTTTTAAAAAATAATTTAAGGTCAATGAAAACACAGTTTGAGAGGCTTGTCTTTGAAAAGCAGTAGTTGCCAAAGTCACTGACAGGGTCAGTTAGAAATATGTTAGAAATATGAGGCAGGTTTACTGAAATGAATGGACAGCTTGTTCCAGCTGAGGATTTGCTCGAGTATTTTGTTTTTAAAATTCTGTAAGCTTGCATGAAGATATGCTTATTTTTACAGCCCAAAATAAACCTTTTTGCAGATGCCCTGCAGGTTCATATGCAGCTTAAAAGCAATTCTGAGAGCTGATGTTATTAGCAACTGGAGCTCTGTTTTGATTGATTGGTATTATGAAACCAACAGCCTTCCACTGAATCTCATAGAGTTATATCAGTAAGAGAGTAAAAATGAGATCACGCCATTGTCTTTCTACAGTCTCAGCTTTGCATTGTACCTACTGCACATGTATTTTTTGGGTTGGTTAATATTGTCATGCCTTTGTTTTCTTTAGGGACTGATTTCATTAATATGTTTAATACACAGTAATGGTGCAGATTTTGTTTTCCATTGCCTTGTAGTTTTTATTTGTCATCTGCAAACTGAAGGTAAGCATTCCATATAATGAGTGAACAGGGAGTGAAGAATCAACAGGTTTCTGATTTTATTTTTATTTTATTTAAAAAAAAAAATCTAACAGTCCTGATCCCTTCTTAGCATTTACGTTTGTTACAGGTAGAGTTGGGCAGTTCAGTAATCATGACACAACAGGCTGACTTAAAGTCAGAGTTTGTTTCCTACTTCCGCCATCAGTATTATCCTGAGACTCTTAATCTTTATGCTCTCTGTTCTATTATTTTTAAAAGGTAGATAGCTAGACATTCATGTCTAAGGTGATTTTAGGGAAAATTTATTTATGTATGTAATAATTTGTTTGCAGCATTGAGCTTTACAGTTGAAACTGTAGCAAGAACTTAGAGAAATGTATATATGCAACATACCATGAAGGGTAAAAAGGCGAAAATCAATCACATAGCTGTCACCTATAAAAATAATTCCCTTAGATTTTTTCTCTTTTACATATTCTCAGCATCTCTCTCTCCCATGCGCAGTCCCCCTCACCCAATGTAGTTGTTCTCTAGTAATGCCTGTCAACAAAAAGATAAATGTATTTGCCATGTGTTATGGCTGAGATCATGCCTGTATACCTCTTAAGTGGTCATAGAATGGCCAGGTTGGAAGGGACCCTAAAGATCATCTAGTTCCAACCTCCCCGCACTGAGCAGGGATGCCAATCACTAGACCAGGTCACCCAGGGCCACATCCAGCCTGGCCTTGAACACTGCCAGGAATGGGGCATCCACAAATGATGTGCCTAAGTCTCCAGTAGATGCAGCTATTTTCATACTTAGACAATAAAGAAGTGTACATAGGGCACAAAAATCCTGTCATAATTACTTTTTGCATTTGTATCTACATATTGAGTGGAGGCAGTGTCATATATTCCATGGTACTGTTTTAGGCTAGAAGTGGTTGAGATTTATGTTGAGAAGACTTGTGATAGAGGAGAGATTGAACTAAGCTACAGAGACTTATATATGGAGTTTGATGCCTAAAGATTTAGTATGTTTTGTAGATTTTTAGAACTTTTAGGACTATGTAAACTTTCTGGACTGTTTGCATAATAGAAGCCATTGGGTACATTCTTAAAGCATTATCTTGGACTTTCTCAGGCCTCACCAAGGGCATGATGTTGTGAGAGGCACCTACCAACAGCTTGAAGACTAAACACAGGAAGAGGGCCAAGGACCCTTTGTACCCTCTCCAAGGGGCAGATCGGAAGACCACTGGGGGTGGGTAATAAGAGAAATCTGTGCCCAGGGTTGGCTATAGATATCCTATATGTTAATTGCTAGAAGGGTATAAAAAAGGGTAACCCCTTAGATGGGTGCGCGTCCATGTAGAGAATTCTGATGGTGTGGAAGCTTCCAATTAAAGGTAAGTCTAGCTTTCTCCATTAATATCTTGCTGATTGTCTGTTTCCTAGGAAATTAGGCATCAAGTTCATTTTGACTTTCACCATAATTAGGAGCATTTGTGATCCCCAAAAGAAAGCAGTTCTTTGGTGGATGATTATCATGTTTGAAAGGCATTTAATTTTGCTCACAAATGAGCAAGGCTCAGTGAAAACTGAGGTTGTGATTTAGTCAAGGCTTGACAAACAGACCTCCTATCTTTAAAATTATTTGTAGCCTGTGGTAATTTCTCCTGTGGCTTTCAAACAGGCTTGGATCTTGAGGATTTACACTGTGACTTTGAGATAATTCTGAGAAAATAGATGCTTTTTTTGTGAAAGAGTCATTGTTTTCCAACTCCTTGCAGTTTTGAAACTGAAATATTTCTGAGCATAAGACACATATGACACCAAAAGGCCTTGGGAAGGATTAGGTAGAAACTCAAAGGCTCTGTGTGAGCCAAAGATGTGCCTAGATAAAGCTGATTTGGGAGGCAGCCTTCTCTAGCAGCTCAGGAAAGGTGTAAGCAGAGGAACCTGAGATCCAGCAGATAATTACATGTCTGTGATTCACTGTCACAGCTCAGGTTAGAGCAGCCTGAAGGCTGGGGGGTTTTTTGTTCACTAAATATGATGACTAAGGGATCATAAGTAGTGGGGAAGACAGCAGGAAAATAGCATGTTTTAATAATTTCCTGTCTTCACTTTCAACAGGACTTGAGAGGTAACATCTGAGAGAGATCTGTAGGAACATGTGTATTTGTTGCATGACTTCCATTACTGCTTTCTTTTTAAATTACAAAGCACTATAAAAGATTTTTACCTCAAAGTATCCTTTCTTTGCATTGGTTTTCAATATGTTTAGCCCTCAAATAAATACAGGGAACACCACAATTTTGGCTAATCAAAACAAAAAAATAATCTTCTTTGATGCTGAAATAATACCTAAGGCTTCTAACTGTCTCAGTAGTAGTTTTTCCTTCCAAGTATATACTTTGGAATTTTGGTAAATGTCACTTTGGCATAGCAGAAACTGGGGGGGGTATGACCCAGCTTTTTCAAAGTTGTAGTATTTAATTTTAAAATTCTTTTTTGTTGTGTAATTGATGTTTTTTCCCTATGTTCACAAGGGAAAATATCAAAACATTTATACTGTAGTTTATCATTATCTTCTGTGCAAGTGTTTTGTGCTCTCCCAAGTTTCTTAATTTTCTTCCTTCTTCTGAAATCTTACTGCCTTTTTTTTTTTTGACCGAGCAGTATTTTGTCACTTTTGTCATAGTCCTGAAGGTCTAAGGACAAGACCAGACTTATGCCAAAAGTGAATCACTGACCTCAGTACTAAGGGTGATGCTATATGAAACCAGCTACTTTGCCATACTTTCTGAAGTTTGCCACATAACATCAGAAAAGTTTTTCAACGTTGAGCCTTTGCACTTAATTCCTACCATATCTTTCTGTTCCCTGAACAATTCCAATAAATTCACTATTGGATTGAATCTACTGTACAACAATAAAACAATAAATAAATAGATTTTTCACCACCACCAAC
>VWZO01012801.1:70227-100161 GCA_013396975.1 Bucco capensis
TTTTTTTTTTATTTCTGCTTTTGCATAGTGTCTATGGCCATTTTTTAAAAATGAAATGAGCTAGACATTTATTTTCACAGTAGTGTTCATCAGGGTTTATCTTTCCTAATTTGAGATTCTTGAAGGGACTTAAACAGATTTTAAGCCTCATGTGATTCATCTGGAGATGAACCAATTACTTGTATTTAACAACTGATCTAGCTAGAGAAGTTGTAATAGTTAGTCTTAACTGCCACATTGCCTTTTTTCTGGAGGTCATCTGATGCCAACTTGAGAGTTCAGTGGGACTTATCTGGTTCCTGGGTGCTGCAATGTACTACCCAGCCATCTAGAAAAAGCTTGTGCTGCCTTCAGTGTAACTGAGCCTAATGTGATGACTGGTAGGTGTCCTGCTCAGGTATCTCTGCTCTGAGTAAGATAGTCTTTCACAGAGGAGGGGAACAGAGTGTGTAGATCTGTAACCTCTTTTGCTAGATTGCTTAGGAGCACTAGAAGGCATTGGTCAGCACCATTCAGGGCTTTTTACTATACCAATAGAGTTAACTTACTTTGTGTCTCATACTCGGGCAGTGGAAGCAGTTACCACCATTGAGCAGTATACAGAGTTGTTATTCCACCATAGTCTCTGTTGCTGCCCACGCTTTATTCACTACGCTTTAAGGTATATATTTTGTGACTGCATAAGAGCTCAGAGATGTAGGTCTTCATTGGTTCCAGGAGGAAATTAAATTCATGCATAAAACTAGAGAGCAGTTAGTTGTCTTTAACTAAGAAGTATTTGTTGACTTTTGCATACATTTGGTGACCCTCTTTGGTACAATCAGAGAAAATGGACAACAGAGATATGCAAGGAGGGGTAAAGTTTTTTTCACTGAAGCAGGAGCACTGGTGCACTGTTCTTTTGGGGTTTGGTTTGTTTTGTGTGCGTGTTTTGCTTTTTGGTTTTTGGTTGGTTGGTTGGTTTTTTAAACCACTTCCAAAATGCTCCTTATTCAAAGTTTTGTCTTTTTTCCCCCTCTGTTTGGACAAAGGAAATCTGTCCCATAACAGTGCTATTTTCATTCTTAGGAGCTCTAGTTACTTTGTTTTCTTCTTTCGGAAAGTAGCATAAAGATCTTTAGCGAAGAGAGTTGTTTGGTTGGTTTTTTTCTTCCTACATGCATGCAGTACAGCATCTTGCTCAATAAAGTAGAGATGCTCAACTGGTAACCATAGCTGCTGTCCAAACAAAAATATGAATACTGTCTAAAACTTTTAGTCTGAGATTTCAAATGCTGTATTTATTAAAGAGCTTTTCTCCTAATGATGAGTCTCTAATTAATTGTCAGTCTCTCACTGTGATGCTGGTTTGATTAACATATTGCATTCATCAGCCTGGATAAGTTACCTACTTAGTTGTCCTAGTTTCAGTCAAAATAGGGTATTTACTCAAACTAGGACATTGGTTATCGTCTATTAAAGAATCTTGTATTTTTATATGTCTTTATTAATAATTTAATACTCCAGTAACACAGCTCATCACAGTTAGTTGTGTTCCTGTGTGTACAGTGCTAGCTGTTTAAGTTAATTCCTTTTGTCTTCAAGTGGTGTAGGAATTCTAGATGTGGAGTCGTTTCTGTATACTCTCCTACCCAAAAATAAACAGCAGGAGCATTTGCTTATGCAGAGGTTCTGGCAAATGCCTGCTATCTTCCCCTGCAAAACAAATATATCATTTCCACAAACACTCTAGGTATGCGACTTTTACCCTTTTGAAATGCATGGCGTTTTTATATGAAGAGGCATAAATCAATCTTCACTTTCAGGAGCATGGCTCTATTCCAGAGTGATCCTTTTTGGGAGTGCTTAGTTTGACATGTAACAGGTTATATTTCACACTCAAAATACCAAAAGTTTCTTGCCAGAACATGGCATTAGACCAAAACAGGTATGTTTTGAAAATTAGCAGGAGACCCATTAGATTGAGTTGAAGACGAAAGGAAGGAGAGCACTTGGGATGCATTTATGAACAAACACAAGTTCACCATTTGTGTGACCATATAAAGCTTTATTCTTTTTTTAACCTGGTCTTTTTTTTTGTCAGAGCAAACTAGAGAAGAACAATGGCTCTTGGAAATGGATATGGGAATCAGCAACAGAACAGTAGCTATTGTAATCTACACAACTATAATTAACCACAAAGGGAGTGAAGTCTATGCATCAGCTGGCAGCAGGACAATCTTTGCTCATTTCCATATACTGCTTTCTTTCAGTGTGATTAAGCACATCCTAGGAAGATTTAGTTTTCAAAAAACTGCCACATATACTTTCCCTTTGCCCTCTTTATTTTCTAGTCGCAGTGCTCGGAATTTTTGCCATTTGCCTTCTGCCAGTTGATTGCTGATTTATTATATAAGTGTAATTGGGCACAATAAAACTGATAATTGCATTAGCAGTAACCACTTTCTCCCATTCTGCAGTACTTCTATCATAAGTGTTCAGACCTATTTACACTAGTTCATCACATGCTGATGTAACTGCTGTTTCTGGTAGGTTTTCTAGAAGTGTGTGTGTATACATATGTACACATTTTGTTACAGTGTGAAAACATAGTCACTCTTATATTAAATTGATATATTGCAAGTTGTACTTGCAAGAATCTATGAAAAACAACTGTGAAAAATAAAGTTGTTTTTCTAGTTGTTACTTTAGTCAGTCTAGCTATTTCTTTTGTCTAGTGAGTTCTGTGGATGGTAACTTTTATTACCCTTTTTTTGTTTGCTTTCTTTACACTTGATTCAAAACTTGGGGTTAGTTGAAAGTTGCAGTTGAAACTTCTGAATTGCTTTCTTACCTTTCTGTGTGATACAGTTTTCCTCTTGAATGTGTCTCTTACATGAGAAGTACTGTGGGGTTTTGTTTTTTTTCTTCATTCTGACTTTAACCCTTTTGGTAACTGTATATGCATTTTGCTGGATTTTAACGTACCTCACTGTTCTATTGAACTTTATGAATACAAGAATGGCTTACTCATTAATTTCCCTGTGTTTGCAACATGCTTAGATTAGAGGCAATAATGAAAATTCCACGTAAGATCTTCCACTGACTTCAAGTATAGAATCAAACAATATCTCAAGTCAGAAAGAACTCATAAGGATCATCAAATCAAATGATACTCCATCCAGGAACAAAAATATGTAACTGAGTGGTGTCCAGATGCTCCTTAAACTCTCTTAGGCTTAGCATTGTGACTACTTCCCTGGGGATCCTGTTCCAGTGACCAACCACCCTCTCAGTGAAAAACCTTTTTCCAGCCTGAACTTGTCCTGATGTAGCTTCACTCCATTAGGATCTGCCTAGAGAACTGAAGGGCTATGCCATCAACTCTAAACTTTCCTCTTGCTTTTTTACATTTTCCTTATGCATGGCTAAACTTTGCAGATCTCTTTCCTGTAATTAAAAATCTCAATTTTTATTGAGATTATGCTGTTTAAATACATTACTTCACTTGTTTCACTGAGTCCAAATTCCTAAAGATCTCATCCCTTTGAAAATTTAATTGGGTTGAAAAGCTCTCAAGTTGAGGGACACGGGGTTTGATATATTTAGATGTCTTGTGAGACTGTATGAGCAGGCTTGACATTTCTCTTCCATTTATGTAGAAGTTTACTCCCTATGGATAGAAGAATAAGCCTGTCTTTTACAGACTGGTAAAAAGGTGTCCTTTATGTTTCCTGCTTTGATCTGTGTTGTATTGAAGTGCACTTAATCTGAAATTAATTTTGTCTCTAACTTATGCTATATTCAGCTTTAAGGAGAAGGAAATTTTTCAAACTAAAAGGACTTTTTAAAAATATGTTTATTGAGGTGAAAGAAAAATCAGTAGAAGGCATGTTTTTTAAAAGTGCACTGAGGGGAAAAAGAGATCATCGTGTCTTTGCTTGTCCTGCAGAGGATAAACTAGCTTCCTAACCTTTTTGGGGTGACTTTTCAACAGCAACACTCAGAAGCAATCCCACTGCTTGGAGTAGCTTCTCAGGTTGCAAAACCTTACTGACTTAATCAACAGGTGGCTGTCACCTAATATGTTAATCCTGTTCCCCCTCTAACCAAAATTGTGGCTCTCTAGTCTCAACTTCTTTGCTTTGATCCTGCTAACAAGTGGTCAGCCAGTGCACTTTTTATTCCTCACTGGTTTAATTTTCTGTCTTAGCAGATTAAGGTGGTTTATTTTGTATTTTGTTGTCAGTCAAGCACTTAGAACCAATTCAAGGTGGATAGGAAGGATGCCTGTGAAGAGGCAAGATGATGAAAGGGAGCAGCAACACCTCATCTGTTTGCAGAGGATCTGTCTTCTGCCTCTGCCCTTGTGCTGCAAACCCATGCTTGTATGTGGTAATCTATCTACTAGGTGCTGTGGTATCATCCTTTCGCAGGCATTGTAGATGCAAGATAGCACATATCTAGAGCAGTCAAAAATCATTTCTTGCCAGTTTATTGTGGTAAAATGTCTGGGTGCTCACAAATGCCTATGTTAGTGCTCCAAAAGCAGGGCAACAGCTTTCAAGAGGGTTGGGTTACACCCCTTGGGATTGCAGTGCCTGCTAGAATTTAAAGTCAAAAGATCCTGCTCTGCTTGGAGAGGGCCGATCTCTCTCAAAAGAGAATTTTAATATTTGTGAACCACTCTCTTACCTACTATTTTTCTTCCTATTAGCTTGATCTACGTAACCTTACATTCTGATTTGCAACATATCATTGAGATGAATACTGGTAATACTTTTGAACCAGCTACCATAATTCAAAAGAGCTCATCTCTAGCCAGATTTCTTCAGATGCAATTTCAGAGCCACATTCTTTTTTCCTTAATTATGCAGAAATCCCTCGGGTTTCAGAAGGAGTTTTGCTGTATGAAATGATGCTGAATAAGGACTATAGTTTACAGGGTTGGTTACTTGGTACTTTGACTTGGCTTAAATACTCCAGCAAAAATTTTGCTGTTGGATGTATGTGTGTAGTTACTTCTAGAGGTAGTTGTACTGGAAGAAGCCATCTCAAGGCAAAATTGGTTTTATTAATATCTTTACCAATTAAACCTACTGATTCTTTACTGTTTCTTACTATGCTTTTATACTTTTCTAAAACATAATTTGTATCCAAAACGGTGTGAAACAGATAATAATTTAAGAAAAAAATCTTTACAGTATTTGCTCCTCTATGGTTTTTGATCCCAAATGAGGCACTTTTTTTCCTGTTACATGTTGGCTTTCCCAGTAGACTTTCAGTCTTGGTGTCATGGCTTAACTCGAGCGAGCAACTAAACCCTGCACAGTTGCTTGTTCATTCCCCTAGCCTCACCAGTGGAATGAGGGAGAGAATCAGAAGGGTAAAAATGAGAAAACTCATGGGCTGAGATATAAAGACAGTTTAACAGAAAAAGCAAAAGCTATGCATGCAATCAAAGCAAAACAAGGAATTCATTCACTACTTCACATTAGCAGGAAGGTGTTCAGCCCTCTCCAGGAAAGCAGAGTTCCATCAGATATAATGGTTACGTGGGAATACAAACACCATCACACCCTTGCTTCTTCATAGAATCACAAAGGTTGGAAAAGACCTTTATGATTACCAAGCCCAAACTTTGACTCAACACTCCCATGCCCACTAAACTGTTGTGAAGTGCCATGTCTACATGTTTTATGAACAGCTTGAGGGATGGTGACTCCTCCACTTCCCAGGGCAGCCTGTTCAAATGCTTAACCACTCTTTCAGTGAAGAAATTTTCCTAGTATCCAACTTGAATCTCACCTGGTGCAACTTGAGGCCATTTCCTCTTGTTGTATCAATAGTAGCCTGGGGAAACAGATTGACACACACCTCACTACAACCTCCATTCAGGTAATTGTAGAGAACAAGAATGTCTCCCCTGAGCCTCCTCTTCTCCAGGTTAAACAAGCACAATTCCCTCAGCCACTTCTCATAAGATTTGTTCTCTAGACCCTTCACCATCTTCATTGCCTTTCTCTAGACACACTCCAGCAACTCAATGTCCTTCTTGTAGTGAGGGGCCCAAAACTAAACACAGTATTCAAGGGGTGGCTTCACCAGTGCTGAGTGCAAAGGGACAAACACTTCCCTAGAACTTCAGGCCACACTATTTCTGATACAGACCAGGATGCTTCTTCACCTAGCTTTATACACTGAGCATGGCATCATATGGTATGGAATATCTCTTCTGTCCCAGCTGTGTCCCCTCCTAACTGCTTATGCATCCCCAGACTACTCACTTGGGGGGGGTGACGTGAGGAGCAGAAAAGGACTTGACTTTGCGAGAGCACGGCTCAGTTTCACTGCTCATTTTCCCTGAAGAAAATGTGACATGTTGCCCAGTCCAACTGATTGCTGCAGAAGTAAAGGGAAGGGAAAACACAGTTTGAACCCTCCCTTGTTTATTTTTCTCCTTTTCTGTCTCTTTGTCCAACCTGTCGCTGTGGGACAGTGGGTGAAATAGAAGTGATGACTGTGGTGGGTCAGTGGTTGATGAAGTGCAATTTTGCTATTCAAAAGCCATTCAGCTACACATTGTTTTTCTGGTCAGATGTTCCTGTCATTCAAATTATTATTACAGTAAATGTGAAAACAATGCCACTTGATACTGCAGCTCACGTAGTATATTTAACTTGATATATTGTGGTTCGTTGTCAGGATGCTTTGAGGGACAATTACAGCTGCCTTTAGCAATTCAAACAATGTAAAAAAAAATATATATTAATTAGCATCAACGGATTTATCCCAAAATCTAGTTTCCTTATCAATTGCAGCTATTTATTGAAGAATACCATGGAAATTAATTCGGTATGTTTTTTTTTTGTTGTTGAGTCTGATGAAAAACTAGCACAGCTTCATTTGCAGGACCAAACCCAAAGATCTGGTGCTTTTCTTTCTATTTTTTCTTGCATCTATGTGTTCTGGCATAGCATAAGACAAGCAAAGTAGGATGAAAGAACTAGTCTCTGAGCCTCTGCCATTGCCTACAATATAAGGGCATTTTATCATTTACCATATCCCACAAGGCTTCTAAATTGTTTTAGGTACCATAACGTAAATTAAACATTTCTAAGATCTTTACATTGATCTGATGTTTGAATGTCAATGCATTTCCCTTTTCAAATAAAAAGCATGTGACTCTGAGTTCAGGAAGAAGTAACTTGGTCTATATGAGGGGCAGCTTGGTAGGATATGGGGAACCCCACATCAGGTTTTTCTCTCTGCCCAGTTCAAAAGTAGTTTTATATCTTGTATCGCTCATTGAGACAGAGTTCAGGTACTTGAACTTGGGCTTCCTGCTTCCTAGCCTATAATATTTTTCTTTGCTTACTTTTCTTGTCCCTGGAGGGGGGGAAATATCACTGAAAGAATTGTTGAAATGGAAGTGTCTGCATAAAACATGTTGAGTTTGATGAGTTAGCATATATTTAGCAGATGGTACAGCTCAATTTTAGTTCATAAAATTGATAAAGGAGAGGAGTTACATAAACAAAGTGGCAAACAGACTAGAACAGGGTTAATGCTGAGTGGAGAATTTTGCAGCCAGTAAGGGAGGTGCTGCTTATTTTGAACGAACTCATACTTTAACTCAGTTACTGGTAGCAGGTCTGGGAATTGTGTATCTCCATTTTGACTCATGAAAACTTAATTTTGCATGACACAAATGCAGAGAGATGAGTTTGCATTTCAAATTTTGAGAAAGGTACTAAGGAGAACCCCATCCTGTGTTAATGGAAGTCCTGCTGCTACACTTGTGTAGTGGGAAGAGCAAGACTTGAGGAAGGGGTGCATAGATAAGTGCCTCCATTAGCATTACACTGGGGATAGAATTTTAGCTAATGTGCCAGGCTCATTTCCTGTCAATGCCTTCTGTCTTGGTTTATTCTCCCCTTTCCCCTCTTGGTGTAAGAGGGAAGGCTGTGGGGACTTTTATTGTTCATTACTATGGTGTACACCCACTCCTTAGCTTTTGTTGCATTTGTTTATATTAAGATGGTGCTGGCATACACAAATTAGAAAGTAGGTTTATTCTACTTGATCATAAAGATTACCAGAGCCCCTGGAGTTCTTACCACTTAAGTGACAGAGGGCAACAACCATATCACAGCAGTCCCATAACTTTAATATTTTTATATATGAATCTAGCATCTGTCGTTGAGCTGATGTTTTATCTTCCATACTATACTAAAACACATGGCTTTGGGGCCAATTTTTATAGAATTCAGAGATGCAAAATAGAGAGTTCTGCCATGGAATGTCTCTCATGTAAAGGTTGTACATGTAGAAGAAAGGGAAACCTTTTGCAGTCTGGCCCTTACATGTTTTAGAGAAGCACTGTATGTGTTTAT
The DNA here is from genome assembly GCA_013396975.1 of Bucco capensis. NCBI lineage: Eukaryota > Metazoa > Chordata > Aves > Piciformes > Bucconidae > Bucco > Bucco capensis. Next base: position 78,603 of record VWZO01012801.1, read on the forward strand.
TTGAGCCCTTAACTTTTAAAATACTATGAACTACATGCAGGAAAATCTTGTAAAAATTGCAGCAGTTATGAGATCAGACACTAAATTGTGGGAGGACAGCTTGAGGGTTCCCACTTTCCAGGGTTGTTTTACAATCTCAGTTGTGAATGCCATTATTTTAGTTATAATCTTGAGACTCTCCATGGAACCTCCGAGACTTTTGTCTTTTTACTTTCCAGCTAACATAATTGTTTTTCCTTGGGGTTTTTTTGTTGGTTTTTGTTTTTTTTTCTTTTTTGGTGCCATTGGCTAGCCTGCTCTCTGCCATAAAGGAAATTGAACCAGGTCAAATGCACTGCTCAGTAGACACACTATCACGTTGGTTCATTCAATGTGGATTTCCTCCTTTGCGCTTGCCAGTGTGTTGCGGATTGCTGTCAGGCCATTTCTTTTTGTTATTGGTTCTGTGGCTATGCCCACCTTGGTCTTCATCATTTTTTTTGCCATGAATGATGCTGCAACTTCTCTATAATGGTTAGAAACTTTTCATAAAAATGTAAGAAACAGAAAGCCATTAATCTTGATGCTGCTTTCGGCTGGCTTCTGTTGTACTTGCTGTTCTAATTTCCCTGGCCATCACTCTTTCTATTTATTTGTGTAAATTCCAAGATTTTGCTTTTTGTCTAGTTCCTAATTTTCTTGGTACTTCCTAGACTAACATCTCTGAACATATAAACCATCCAAATGTAATCATGCTTGTGTCCACTAACCCCAAGTGTATACCAGCTTAGTGAATCATTTCAGGCACACTGTTACAGTAAAAATATGTAGTGCAACTGTCTGCCCTTCAAGATTCTCAACAAAAGTTATATCTTGTTCTTATTTGTGTTGGTGTAATTCTGGAATCTCTGTGTCCATTAGTGGCTTTAATATAGATTAACTCTGGCTTTAAATGGAATCAGGATTGGAGCAGTTGCATATCACTTTGGCTCTTAAATGGTGTTACTAGACTGATAGGAATTTCACAAATGCTAAGTTTTCTCAGGGGAATTATCTGGCTGTATTTGCCTTTTGAAGTTCAAAATTGACAATGTGTAGCATTCCTTTAGGTTACAACTGGCTGATCCTGCCTTTGGAAATATGATCCTGGATTTGTACCTTGGGAAGTTGCGTTTTTAGCACATTCAATAAATTTTGTTCCCAGATATATTCAGATAGCATTGTAGAGGAGTAACTTGGAGCAGTACTTGATTCCATTCTTGAGAGATGACAGCAGGTAGAACTTGGAGCAGAATTTGAGATGTACTGTCCTATTACTAAGACAAAGAAATTTAATAATTTTCATTTGAAGTACTTGACTATCTGTGACTTCCTATAGGATGCCTCCTACATTTATTTTTATTTTGCATGTGTAAACAGTAAAGTAACAACAACTGAAAAAACTGTTCAGTTTTGAAAGATTAAATATCAGCAATTGAGAACCAAATGGATTGTTAAAATCTCACTCCTTAATGAGAGAGCACATCATCTGAAGAAGCTAATGTTTCTAATGGCTCCACTCCTATCTGATATCCTATCTGATATCAAAGAAAAGAAAAAAAAAGAGATGCTTATCTGTTTCTGCTCATGATATAAGGCCCCCTGAAAAACATAGTTTTGCTGTTGTAAAACCAGGATGAATGCTAATGGAGACTTGTTTGATAGTGCTTGGGAGTTAGGTCTTTGGAGGGAATCTTTGTCATCTGTTTCCCTGTGGCTTACAAGGAAGAGCCTGAGTCTAGGTCTGGAGAAGGGAAGAAAGAATTTCCTGGGAGGTACAGTTGCTTCTCTGAATAGATTATCAGGATGAATAATTACAATTACTCTTGTATCACTTACAGCAAGAACAGTCCATTTTTCAGTCAGCTATGCCCTATTCAGAATATAGACTTATTGGCTTTAACCCTGTACAGTCATTTCTATTAAAATCTTCTATGTTAGCTTTTGATGTCAATCTTGTGAAGCTTCTAGAGGGGAGCTAGATTGAGTACATGAGACAGTACTCATCCTACAAAATTCAGGAACTGTATATTCTTGAGCTCCAAGAATGGGTAGGTTAATGGGGGCACCATGCCCACAGCTAACGTTTCTTGCATATTTTCACAGCATGGTTATATTAGAGTGGTGCTCTGGGGGCTGCTATTCCCTGTTTCTCAGCATAGAGTGGAGCATTGTGCTGATAACTTTATATTTTTTGCAGTGTTGTTGCTGGCACACTCAAGACTAGCTTGTGAGGTCCCTTCCAACCCAAACCATTCTGTGATTCTGTGAATATCTGTGCCTGACATTCTGTTGCACATAGATATGCCCAGCCTTGAGTGGTTTGCAGTGAAAGCAGTTTGAGAAGCTGCCTTGGACTAATCACTTTTTTTTTTTTTCCTCTTCTCTCTTGGGCTTTCTTGTGCTTGAGTTGAAAATAACGCTTTTCAAACTGCTTTGAAAATTTAGGCATAAAGGGTGCTAAATAAAAACCTCAGCATGTTCAAATGAAATAGCCTACACGGTGATGGAGGTGGAGATAAAAGGTCTAATGTCCAGCTGGACTGAGTCCAACTAGAATACTGAGCCTCTAAAGCTAGAGTAACTGCCTTTGGGAGGGACACTGCTCTTCTTTCTAAATTGTATAGCGGTCTTAAGACCTAGTCTTAAAGGCTCAAAATGTGATCAGACTGTAACTCTCCATATTTCTGTAAAAAGAAAGATTCTTTCCTCTTCTCTATTTCCAGCATGTATATGCATATCTTAGTAGTAGTCAGACAAGACAGGAAGGAAGGAAAGTTCAAGAAAGGAAGAAAGTTCAAGCTTTTACTTCTGTAGTCTTCCTAGGCTTGTATAAAGAACTCCAGGACATATTTTATGCTGCCTTCTACAGAGTCGCTTACTGAGGAGATTAGTAAGACATGAACATAACCAGTCCACTGGAGAAAAGGACAAGTTAATAATGCCTTCTCCAAGTCACTAGAGAATGTTGCTCCTCAAGGTGGTGGAGGAAGGGTAGGAGAAAAGAGAGGTTATCTCCAGGGTTTTGTGCTCACTCACTGCATCAGCTGCTGTGCTATCATCTGCTTCATCTGATCAAATGTTGAATTACAATTTTAGGAATTTTGAGGATTATCATACTTCATCTCCTCACTCTCCCCATCCAGCTAAGATGGTGCTTTATATGTCTCCCTTTTATTTTGCTGCAATGCTTTAAGGTTAAGCTTAGTGACACGACTGTAGATCTGAGAATTTGAAGGAAGATTCAAGTTGCATTGTTGGAGTCTTCTGTTATGGATTCTGGAAATACCATAGTTTTGATTTTTTTTTTTATTGCCTCAAATTTGTGTAGTTACTATAAAATATATGCTTATTATTAACTGCTATACCCAAGGCTTGTTCTCCGTTCATCAGCAGCAAACACATTAAGCCAATGCAGACCATGTGTGCAGAGAAAAATCAAATGGATAAAGACATAATCAGAGCTATTTTTCATCTCAGACTGAATATCGAAAGTGGTTTATGATAAACTATAATTGAAGACATTAACTTACTGGGGGAAGTCATCTTCCTTGACAAATAGGTTCATGTTGCTGTTGCATCAGGTTCTGACAGAAGCGACATTAGCTAGATTTCAATAAATTTGCCTGCATATATGTTTCTAAAAGAATATTTTATGATCCAAAAGAATATTTTTGTGAAAGTGTTCCAGATTCCAATTTGATTTTCACACTTGCTTTCTCTTCTTAGGGAGTTAAACAGTTTTCATTTCTGTCTATATTCACATTTTTGCAGCAACAAGTATAGCCTATATGCATATTTTCCTGTACCCATACATATTTAGCTAAATATGCTTTGCAAGCCACAATATTATGAGAAGCTTTTATGTGAAGGTAAGCCTGATTTTTGATTCAAATTTATATTTAGAATATGTTGTCTTTTGTTCTTTTATATCTGAATCTGAGTAATTCTGTTGGTGTCAGTGGCAATGCATCTCAGTTTCACAGTTGAAATACAAAGAAGAAGAGTATGTCTCTTAATTTCAGTTTTATTTTTCTGTTGCATTTTTAGTAGAGCAAAGAACTTCACACTATGGCAACAAAAATGGGAATGTTAATTTAAAAACAAAAAACAAGCCACAAACAAACAAAAACCACACCACACCTGTTGTTATCAGGAATGGAAGAAATGTAGCATAGGAAAGCATTGATTCCACTTAGGATTATACAGAAGAATAATTGTCTGTGTGATTTTTAGGATTGATTATTTTTAATTATATTTTTTATTATTTATTTTCTAATGGCATGTACCCTGTGCATGAAAATAAAATTGTTTGATATAGCAGCAACAAAAGCAGGAACTGACCACTATAAATTCATGTAATACTAGAAAAAAAACAAACAAACAAAAAAACGAGAAAAGTGTGTCATAGTAGATGAATGCAAAGATGGAAAAGGGTGAGATCCTTCTCCTGTAAAAGAAATCCCAGTAATCTGCAATTTTATTTTGGCTGTGGTTATTCATCTCTCTTCAGAAGTTTCTCAACAACGACAACTGTTGTATGCTGTCTTTGAAACCCACATGCTCCTTCTGAAGTAGGGTTTGAATCAGCATGGAATTTGGCTTATCAAGCTGTGTCTGGGAAGCCAGCAGTTTTTGTCATGCCAGATTGCATCTGGATTAAAAACTGAAGAAAAATGTAGTGACACATTGTGAAAAGAAAAAGACAGGCTTTATTGGCTTCAGTGAAATCTCATAATCAGATAAATGTTTCATACTTTGGTTATTATAGTTATTTAAGCAGTAATTATATTCATTAAATGTGTGCTTTAAAGTTAATATTGTTGAAGATATTTCAAGTATTAGATATGTGCACATAAGTCACTTTTCATATTGAGGCATCTAATCCTCATAAGAATTTATCACGCTTTTTGATACGATTTTATGTAAATCAGGAAGGAAGAACAGTCTTTTTTTCCACAAGCCACAAACACAAAACAATTTAATTTGTGATCATGTCTCAGGAGGACATTAATGCGGTGTGCTAAACCAGTATGGTTTTAACTAAGCAGTGATTTACTTATCTCATTCCTGGGAAAGACTGAATGCTTTCTTAAGTGTACATTAGTAGTCTGGAGAGAAAATTAGTATGTTAAAATTTGTATCTTTATTTACAGAAAGTAAAGTTGGGTGAAGCTGATTCCCTTTTCTGAAGGGAATCTGACCAGCAGTCCTGTACCTCTTTCTCGACAAGGATAGAGAGCACTTTAATGGCTGCAAATTTAATACTAACCTAGGAGAAACAGGATGATTGTGAACATCCTCTCCTGAACATTTGTCAAAAGCATAGCTGTGGAAATTAGCCATTGCTAGCTAATCATAGCTATATTATAAAGAATGTCATTTTGATGTGGATGAGGGAAGAAAGGGGCAGGAATGGGACTGTCAGAGTTACGTCTGAGAATGACATATGGCAAAAAAGCAATTAGGGTTATTTGGACAACTTGCCCAGAATAGCATATGTCTAGCCTTTATCATTAACAGAAAGAGTAGCTGCCTGTACTATATGTGGTTTTGTGTAAAGCTGTCAGGATTGTGCTGCAAAAATATAGGCTATATTTAAGAAGGTTGTTCTAAAGTTCAAATCTGAATACTAAATCATGGTCTAATAAGTAGGTGGGTTATTCCTTACAATACTAAAATATTTATTAAAAAAGGTGTCATATCACAAGACCAGTGAAATCTGTCTTTGTCACTTTCAGTGCAATGCACAATAGAATGCTAAACGCTGAGATGTTTTGAGTTTAAAAGAAGTGTTAGAGTTGCAAAGTTCTTGTAGATATAAGAAAAGACAGAGAAGGAAAAATAAAATCTTACCATGTTATGAAATCTTGGAGATTTGGCCCAGTCTTATGAAAAAACCAAGTAGAGTCAGAAGGCTGTCCCAGAGCCTCCCACCACCAGAGTTAATATTGCACTGGCAGATGACAATAATGCCCATATAAGGCACCTCTAGGATTAATTTGCAGATGAAATTACAAAAATTCAGTGCTGTGAACAGATGAAGGGCTTTTGAAAAGGACTGGCCAATAGAGTTGGAATAACAGCTCATATAAAGTAGAATGATCTGGGACACCAGAGGAAGGAGATCTCCCTCAGCTTCCTTGGCACCAACTAATTCCTTAGTGCAGCTGGCTTGCCCATGTGCATGTAGGTTCCTCCCCAAGTTAAAGGATTTGCTCTGCTGCTTTCCTGTTCTGAATTCTTCTAAGGCTTTCTACAAATGACAGTAAGATTCTTCAGCAAAATAGTGACAACTGGGGCACATTAGGATATGAGCTTATCTCCCACTAACACAGCACTTTGCTGTAATGAGAGTCGAGGTAAACACAAGTCATCATCAAACACTAACACCTTAACAGGGCTTGGAACTTTCTATTCTCGGCTTTTTCCAGATGAGTTTAACATATTCATGTTATGAGTATGTTATGGGGAGGTTCAGGTTAGATATTAGGAGGAATTTCTTTACTGAAAGAGTTGTCAGCCATTGGAACAGGCTGCCCAGGGAGGTGGTTGAGGCACCATCCCTGGAGGTGTTTAAGAGATGGGTGGATGCTGCATTGGGGGGCATTGTTTAGAGGGTTGATAGGGCTGGGACAAAGGCTGGACTCATGATCTTCAAGGTCTCTTCCAGCTGTAACTGTTCTATGATTCTCTATCATTTTTCCTTTTTAGTCAGGGTAGATTTTCCTGCTGCTTTTCCAGTAATCAGATGGTATTGCATGCTAAGTTTGGGTTAAATGGTTTCCTCCGTTTCAGATTTTGTGCAGACTGGATTTAAATTCATCAGCGTTTGTTTAGGATTCTGTGGTCAGCACTTTGTATTAGATGAGAAGTAGCCCTGCATTTAAATTATTCAGTCTTTAGCACTGATGAAAACCATCAATCACCTTCTAGCAAATTTAACTTATCCTAACAGATGCTTGCAGGTGCAAAAATTCACAACCACTTGCATGTATAGATCATTGGATTCATTTTGTCACTGATACTCTTGTCTTTGATGCCCTCTGTGTTTTTGTGTTGTCCAGCAAACAGTGGGCAGAAATTAGGTTTTAGATATTAAAATAATAGGTTCCATTCTCATCAAATTCACCAGATGGGCATTGAAGCAAATAGCATGGAAGTGCATAATTTGTATTCTGTGACATTAAGAAATAATAGCTGGCATGTCCTGTCTGAAGCAGAAGAAATGCTGCTGTGGCAGGTTATTTGGTTGGTGTTAACTCTGTACTCGGTAAGTATTAAAATTATTTCTGATATTTACTTTCTGTCCAGACATAAGGAGAAGAGATGGCTTTAATTACAAAGTGACAACAAGGCTGAAGTTGGGGGTGCGTTGGGGAGGGAAAACTCACAGGGTATGTGCGACAGACTTGAACTGGACACCTGCCTTTCCCATCCCACAGTGTAAAAATGCTTCCACCCTGTGTCAGGAGAACAGCCAGAGCCTCCCAGTGTTTGATTAAAATAAATAAGTGAGAAGTTATCAGTATCCTTCCAGGACAAGCCTTTTCAAGAGCCACACCAGGCTGCAAGCCCCAGGCCTGCTCAGAGTGGGCAAGGGGTATGAGGGCAGCCACCTGCCCTGGATTTCTAGCTGCCACAGGAGCAGAGGCTGGCAGAGGGACGGAGATGGTGGGGGCCAAGGTTGCACAAGGCTCCAGATTAGCACCTCAAGCGTGCGAGGAGTGGAGTGGAAGGTGTAGGCTGCCAGTTGAAATGTCTCCCTGGAGGGAGGTAGTGCTATGCCTAAACTCTGAAACAGGGGTTGGCTATGGGGGCCAGAGGCTTGCAGGCACCATGTTTGCTCACTTGGGCTCACTGGAGCAGGGAGAGCTGGCTGACATGGATGTGGTTTCATTAGAAAAATTCCAGCCTGCTCTGCTGTTCGCAAGAACAGTTTGGTCAGGGCAGCCACTTTTCCCCCCTCCACGGGGAAGTCCCACTGGACACAGTGAGCAAACATCAGAGGAGAGGTCTGTGGTTTTGGGCTTGTTCTAGGTTTGCTGCTACTTTAGGTGAAAGAGACAGTCCCAGACAACTGGCTGGTAAACTCAAAGTCATGTTAATTTGTTAAATATTTACCCTTCTGCAGATGAAAGATCATCAACTAAGAGGAAAAAAGTTGCCTTTATGGCATGTCCCAGTCCTGAAACTAGAAGGATAACAGCTAGTTGGTGATCTCCATACAGTAACAGCCTTTAATGACACCCTGCAAGACTGTAAAACCCATGTATAGTTATCTATATATAACTCCAGGAATCTCACCTATGATGCAAAACAATCCTAATTTTTTCATGCTTTCAGAAATTCACATGTAAGGGAGGTCTGCAAAATAAAAGTATTCACATTAAAAATAAGTTGCCAAGCACTTTGTTTAAATCTCTGGGGTTTTTTGCTTTATTATAAATTCTTTGGAATAATTATTTTTTGTTTCATATATCTAGTTCTCACATTTCTAAATGAAAAAGCATTATAAATATGTAACTTAAATGTAAGATTGTGATTTCCTTGTCAAGGTTCAGTCCTAAAATATTTTTGGATGATTTTGAATTTTATCAGGTAAAAGTGAGGAAAAAATAAGGGACTGAATCTTTAAAATGAAGTGTAATGTAATGTCTTGGGGAGAATAGCTGACTAACAAAAGTCAGTGATAGCAAGTCAAACAATCATTTATTATAGCTACAGGTGGCCAGCTGTCAGATGGGTCTACACTGAATTACTTAGTCATTTCTGAAGATCTTTGCTTTTGTTGTAATTTTACTCAGAGGTGAGAGGATCATGCTGTCACTCTTGACACTGAAACCTGTACTTGCATGGAAGTATGGAGAGTGCCTAGGAAATGTAAAAGGAATGAGCCTTTGCAGTTTGCCAAGAACCTGAAACAGTCATTTAGAGGGATATGTTCTCACTTCTTATAATATGCCTGTCTTTTGTGACTGGGGAGATGTCAATATAAAAGTCTCTTTCTAAAAAACTTGGAAAAGAGAATAAATTCCCATCTCTTGTCCAGCTGTTTTGTGCATGCACTAAATAATATTGAACATATCTACATTATTTAAAATCTGTTTATGACTTCTACATACATTCTAGAGAAGGCTGCCCAAACCAGATAAATGGGTATGCTATTAAGTAAGCCACTTTATCAACCATGTATTGTGTAGTTAATTGCATATCACAATCATTCCCATTCCCTACTGTGACACCTCCACATGTAGGCCTTGGTACATTCCCTTATTTTCATAGCCTCTTTTTCTGACACAGACATATGCTGCCACACTTCCCACCTTTTATGCAGTGTAGCAATGCTAACACTGACTCTCAACAGTCTAAGGATAATGCCTGTCCTCTGAATTTGCAATTTCAAGTACCACATTTCAGACATCTGATTTACTATTTCCTTACAATGTGTATACCTGCTTGCTTCTCTGCCGAGGTATCATTGTGTTACTCACATTGGCTTTTGCATAAACTTGTATACTGGGGCAAGGTTTAGAAGAACCAGATCTGTGAGGAAGCCATACAGAGCTGTAAGTTAAAGCTTAAGATGGAAGTTCAGAATTGTCGTACTATCTCCCATGAGGCCTTGGAGAATGTACGTGTATGTTTGCAAGCTGTTTCAGGTTAGAGCTTCTGTGTTAGGATGATGGGCTGTGTAACCAGGAAAGTCCTAATGCTTGCAGTGGTCCAGAGTTCACTTCAATACAGGGCAGTGCTTTTCTTAATCCTTTGTTAGCCCTGATTAGTTGCTGAACAGAGAGATACAAGTTTCTTCCCATCCCTGGATTTATCAGCTTCACCATCACCACAAGGCAGAAAATGGTGTTTTCATTTTTAAGAAGGTCCAAAACCATATCTTCAGTTTCACTGACCCATTGTCATACTGCAGACCTGGGTCAAAGTGAACAAGCGACTTTTGTATGTCCCTGATTGTCTTGCAGTCAGTTTTGCTGGGAAATAGAAATGGGATGCCTGGTCTGTGTGAGGACCAAGAAACTGTGTATCTTGCACTTGTCTGCTCAGCACATATGTAGCTTACTGCTCAACTGCAGAGAAAAAGAGTCTTGGTGAAAAGATACTCCAACTGTCTCTGCACAATCCAGCTCCAGAAGTGTTAGCATAGAGTGGTATTAGCTAGGGCAGAATGAGGCTCTATTCTGGTGACAGCAGCATTGTTCCTTGCAAGGTAGCTGGAATGTGCTGGCAGGGCTCTGCAGCTCACACTGAGCTCTGCTGTGGTGGCTGTGTGGTTACTAGTACCTGAGTTAGTGTAGGTGTGTTCACAGAGGGCTTCAGTCACACTTTTGGGATATAGTCAAAACACTTAGACATCTTTTTTTGCTGGTTTTTGTTTGTTTGTTTGTTTTGTTTAATGAATAACATTTTACTCTAGTATCCTATTTAGCATGACACAGAACATAAGCTGTGGTTTGTTGAGTGATCCTTGTGAATGCAGACCTTTCCTAGTATTATCAGCCATATTATTTTGTTTAGCTTCAGCTATTCATTACGTTTGAGGTTTTAATGGAAACCTGCTAGAAACTGTTGATTAGGAAAAGAACTATACAGCTTCAATGCCTCCTGCTTCCATGCTTTATTTGTAGTTAGATCTTCAAGTTTGGACTTGGTCTGAGAAGGCTATCTTGATGTTTAGGGAATGTGATTTCACAGAAAAAAACCCTAAACAAATCAGTGATCCAACATGTACTATTGTGAGGTTAAATAAAATGTTGGAATTCCCCAGGGCTACTGTCAGAAAGTAGTTAAATGGCTTGATGTTGCAAACTTGAGGTATTATTTCAGTGCCCTCATTGCTTGGCAGCACTGGTGGGTTATGACCTTACTAGTAACTAATGTGAGATTTTTCCACCAGCAAAAAACATAGAAGTGAAATTCACTGTTTTCAGAAATCACTAATTAAAATCAAACACTTTTAGCTTTGGAAAGGCTTCTTCATCCTATAGCTATTTAAAATTGCATCAAAAATAGTAGTATTTTTTGTTACTGAGACTGCTGTAACTGAGGTTTTGACTTACAATTTTCAAAAAGGAGTAAGTATCAGTATTCACCTAACTTTCACAAACTCGAAATTTTCTGTACTAGGATGTATTTTATTGGCTTTATAACTTGCTAGTGCCACTGTGTAGTTCTTCTAAGAGACAATTTATAGAGCTGTAGCCCTCAGGCTTGAAAAGCTTCTTTTGGTTTATGATACTAACCAATGCATATAGAAGCTGGAGGATAGATAGGACAGAAGAAGGGACAAAGCTTGCTTTAAATTAAAATATTTTTATGGCACCAAGAGTACTAACACTAATGATTGTTACTAATTATCTCATAAAACAGATCAGGAAAAAAGTGAAAAAAGTCCTCTGGATATGAAGATTTTGCTTTTGTAAACTGAGGAGAAAACATCCTTGGATTGTATCTAATGTCCTCTTCCACTTAAAATATGTCACATCTATTATATATTAGAGAATCTTTTAAAATCTTTACACTGGTTTCACCCTCGAAGTGTAAGGTAGAAAGATCTTTATTATGTATTATCAACATTCCACAGGGAATTGATCTTTCTTATTTTCTGTCACAGTCTTTCTTTCAAGGAAAATTTGTACTGAAGTATATAATTTACTTTTTTTTCCCCTCTTGCATTTTCAGAAGCACAACGCAGCTTTTGGAGCCAAATAAAATGACAAGTAAGAATGCTTTAAGCCATCTTTGTGTTTTACTGATGCAGAGATGCTTTGGAGGCAGAGAGGGACCCTAGGGTAAGCTGTCCAGCTCTGGACACCTCTGTAAATTGTGGTGGTCTCTCTGGAACCATCCTTTATGGCTTTGAGCAAGCTGCAGTCATCATGGTGCTGAGTGCTGTCACCTTCTTCATGCACTAGCAGCATCATCTGTGTAGGACAGCTTGTAAGTTGTCCGCCAAAGTTCTTGGGAAAGGGAAAAATTTCCCCTTTAACTTAAGGCTTTGGGACTATCTTTGCACCACTTCAGCTTGCCTAATTATTGTCTAGTGGTTTTGCAACAATCTGATAAAGAAATTACGTAGCAATTGTTTGGAAAACTTATTGATTAGCAGAGCTATATTATCAGATGTGTTCAGCTCCCCTCAGTAAACATCAGTCTTTGCCAGTGACAGAATTTGCAGCCATTGGTATCTCAGCTTCTGTTCTCTTTTGAGCCAGTCTCAGAATAACCAAAGATCAAAACCAAAACAAGTCTAGAATCTGTTCAGTAATTCAGTAGTTAAAGACTTGCTCTTACTTTTGAATAACACTCGTGACTGTTAGGCCAGCACACAGGTTAGAGCACCTTCCATTTTAGTCCAATATACAATGGGGTTTTTGTTAAAATTTTCAGATTTTCTTAATCTTTGTTTTGTACTTCCTAGAATGTAAAAGGTAGTAAGAAATTTCTGACTTTGTGTAGATCTTTTTTCCAAATTTTATCTCTTGTTGGAGGTTCTTATCTTAATTATCTTCTAGAAGCAGAAGGTGTGGAAGCAACGAGAATATTCCATCAAGGAACATCTTGATATATAAACATTTATGAGATACATAAAACCTTGTTTATCTTAGAATTTGTATTGTAATTTAAATGCAATCAATTTATGTGTTTGAAATTGGATTAATTAGACTGCTATATGAAGGATAAAAAAAACAGTGTGTTTTTAGGGGATTCAGAATCCCCTTAAGCCAGTCCATTAAAAAAAACTAAACATTTTGTATTTATTATTTTTAAACATACCATAACTATTCTAAGTTATCCTGGATCACCATTTCCCATGCAGTAGTTTGCCTCAAGGCACAGAAGTCCTATCCAGTTTTGTAATAAATTAATGGAGTATATAACCTCATCAGACCATTAAATTTTGTATTTTCTTTCACTTAATGTTCATAGAGAAAAGATCTATGAATATATATCAGATACCAAGGAAGAAACTTCCTTTCCCCTTCTTCCTACTTTCCTCCTGAAAATATGGGATTTGGACCTGAAGCAGCAATTTAGGTGCAATTGGAGTTTGGGAATGCGAAAATGCTCTTCGGTTTCAGTTCCAGCAATTTTTGTGATGTTGTCCCATCATTAAGGCTAAGAATAAGTGCACATCTCTGTTCTTGTTCATCTGTTAATGGAATGGAATCATGCTCCCTCAAGGTAACAATGCCTTGGTGCAGAGCAGAAGGCAGTGCTGCCCACTGCCACTATTAGCCATAGTAGGCAATAGGGAGCCAGCTCTGCTAAGGCAGCTCCTGACAGCTTATATTCAAATATTTGTGGATGTGTGCAAATTGTTTTCAATGCCAGCTCTGGGGCTGCAGCAATATAGTCCTTATCTTGCAGTGTGAAGCCTAAGGAAATAAATGTGCCTAGGACCCAAGATGGCTATGTTCACATCCATGGCTGATGTGTCTGACCCGCACTTGTTTTCAGAAGTCAGTATAGGCATAATGAGGTGGCTTTGTATGGAGATAGTGGTGGTCCTGAGCAGCCCACATTCATCTCAGCTGCCTGATTGGACCCAGCCTTGTTCCTCAAGAGCTGTTCCATGAGTACATAGGCACCATGGTTCCTAGCTTTGCTATTTCTTGCTATTTTTTTCATTTATGGAATGAGTTGTGCTGCAAGTGTTCCTATGCAAAAACAGGCTGGATCCCTTAGCAGGATACCCTGCTAAGAAGTCCAATCAGAACCCATAAGACTTCAGGCAGGAAAAAAATTGTATGAGGGGTCAGAGGTAAAAACTGAATCAGTGCTCTTAACATGGAAACAAAAGCATCAGATGTATGGTCTTAGCAGAGTGGTAAAAAATAAGTATGAGAACTTAAGAACTTCCAGAAAGTAACTGGCAGTTACTTCTTCTGCACCTTTGTTAGATTATTTTATGCTTTTAGAGCTGAAAACTTTACTGGTTGAGAACCCAGAGGAATATTGATAGGCCCAGAAGGAAAATTCTAACTGTCTTAACTGTGACAAAATCTTTGACAGGAGACACAGGAATAATGTCAGCATTTTCAGAAAGGAGAACAATACTCTGGAGTCCTCAAAATGTTTCAGAGAAGCTTCCCAGTGAGGATTTATGAGGAGTTTAAAGAGGCCATGCAAATTCACAGGAGGGAACTACATTGTCCTTTCTCCTTTCTGTGAGGTAGGGAGTTACCTGTGGGATACTGTTCTCTCAGTAAGCCAACAAATTGCCTTAGGAAGTGAATGATTAACATGAGGTGAGAGAGCAGTAGCCAGTGATAGGTCTCGGTTCCTGCAAGAAGCAAGCGTTTCCTCCAAAGAGCTTACCATCATTTTAGAGACAGGTTCCATATATTCAGCTGTTGGCATTTTGGATTCTTGTATAGCTGCCAGATAAGCAAAGATCTGATTGCATAGGTGAAGTTTGAAATTAGTCTTTAAATGTCCTACAAACAATCACTACCCTTTGAAATAATTTGCCAAGCTCAGGGCATGAGCAGATTGCTCAGAATGAATGGCAAAGAATGGTACTTCTTAGTGCTTTGGAGGCCCGAGAGAGACTTCGTTTTGTAATAGGTAATGGAGGCTAAATATCATTGTGGAAACCAGAGATCCTGGAACGGTAATGTTGACAAGATTAAAGGCTTCTTGCATATGAACCCCATGTAGAAAGCAAATTGATTCTGATATCATACCACACCTAGGAATTCAAGCTTTGGAATCAGCCATGTATTTCACATGTGAAATAGAAAAGCCATTATTTTGTTCGCTTTCATGTTCTATAATGTTTAAATCTATCCTTGTACAAAAGACATAGTCAAATGTGTGTAACTAATTGCTGAAATATGTATTTTGGTCTTAATGTATATATGAAATTATGAATGACTGACTGCTTGATACCCTACAGCCTTAAAAGTTATGCTAATAATGTTTTCACTGACTAAAGAAACCATTTTTTCAAGGAAAGAAAGGATTGTGGAGAGAAAGCAGGGAGGGAAGGGTGTTCTCAGCAGATGCGAATATAATTTTTACGTACATCTGTGTACTTTATAAAAAGAAATGGACACTCAACTTTTAAATTCATGGTGTAGTGTTTGATTGAGGGATGTATACTGGTTACTTGCAATAATTACCTGCCAGCTGTCAACAAGGTAATGGACCTAATGGACATGAATGAAATCTAATATTGGGGGAGTCATCCTTACTCTGCCTTTACCTTTTCTACATTAATTGCAATTTCTTTCAAGAAGCGCTTTAGCATGTTCTATTGAAACAGATCTTATTAATTTGGGGGTTTGGGTGTTTTTTCATGTTCTATTATGAAATCAAACACATAGTGGCATCTGCTGGTCTTGGAAGAATCAAAGCATACTGTACTTGATAGACCTGTAAAATAAAGAGTTCTACTTTCACCTCTATTTCAGTCAATTAATACACATTAAATAAATGGGAAGAAAAAAGTGCATTTTTCCTTCAGTTGTGCTGGGTTGTCTGAGGGATAAGGATGGAAAAATGTGTTTTAAATCTTTGTGTCAAAATACATAAATTGAAACAAGCTATTTTGCAAACTTTTAGTCCAAGACCGTTCAAGAAAAGAGGAAGTGAAAACTTTGTATTGACCTGCACTGATACACATTTTTTTTCTTAGAGACAGATTTTTTGATAAATCTATTGAAACATGAATATTTTAGCCTTTCATAATACTTCAATTTATTGAAGGAATTTTATGTATGCAAAATTTGGTAACAGTTGAGCAATTTTTTAAAGACTGTTTTAGCTGGAAGTCAAAGTAACTAATAGCTCTCAGCAATGTTGTTACACATAACTGTGAAGGCTTTCAGTTGTGTGGGGTTTTTTTTGTCTGTATTCTAGGAAAAACGGTAAATTACACAAGGCTTTTATTGCTGAGATTTCATTTAAGCTTTTGCAAATTCAGAGCTTCAAGTGCATACAATTTGGCATGCAAAATTTACATTTTCCTAGACTCTTGCAAATGGAAAGGGAAGATTTTTTAACAATTTTTTTTCTGAGATAACTGAAAAAGCAAATTAGAAAATTGCTGCACCTGATACCAGTGCCTGTGGACACAACAGTTCATCCATGGATGTGTAGTAAGGTAAAATCAGTTTTAAGTGTTTGGTATGCCCAGCAACTCCAGAGTAGCAGGATTTCTATTTCTTAACAAAAATTCTGGAATGTAGTACGTATTCTTTTTCTGTTACTTTCTTATCTACTGTTCATTATACCTCTATATGATAGCCTTATCAATGGTTAGGACAAAAAGATTCATTCTTTCCTCTTAAATTTGGCGTACTTACATGTCTGCTTATTGTTTCAACCTTCCATACTTTTTTCCATTTGTATTGAAACATACACTATTATTCAATTATTTAATTAGATTTTGCTAACTAGCATTTAAAAAACAAACAAAGAAAAACCCAAACAAAACATGACTACTTCAATTAATAATACCACTTTTCCAGAGAAAGGAAAAAAACAAACAAACAAAAAAACCAACCAAGAACAAACAGACACTTTCTAAAGAAGTTCCTCTATACCAGACAATTTCTTGGATATTCTAAAAGTGCAAAGCAACACAAATACAGTTATTTCTATAGAAGTCCAAGTACAGCAGTCAGGAACAGAACCGTTAAAGCACATGGACATTTCTCTTTACTGCAGGTGTTACAATGCTCACCCCTCCTTTCCCTGCAGTGAAAACAGAAAAAAGATAAGGAAAACAATTGAAACCTTGGCATATACTTGAAAAACCCAAAACATGTAGTCCTTACTTTTGCTGAGGAAATCTTGTAAATCTGGGAGAGCAAATCCCAGAGACTTAGAAACAAGAAGGCGAATGAAAGCACTCTGAATTTTGGAAATATATTCTTTAACAACTTTAGTAATTTAAGGTCAGGCAGTCTGAAAATCACTTGGGGTCTTCTGTGGCCCCTGGTGCCATAACTGTGCCGACAGCAGAGGGAGCATTAAACTCNATTTAAGGTATATATATATACTCTCACAGTTTAGAAGAAAACATCTTTTCCATTAGCAATATTGTTCCTGTTGCTGTAATGAGCAACAGTGTTCAAGGCAAGGTGCACAGATGCTCACCTTGGAAGAGGCTGAGCACCTGGGGAGGATGCCAAGAAAAACTGCCAATTCTTTTAGCATGAAATACAGCAGTTGGAAATTGGGTCAGTACCTCTGAGTAGGTTTGGGGATCTGGAAGCTATGGGAGATCTCTGTGCTGGGAAATAAAACGGTGTCGTGTCATGTGCTAACAGCATGTTGGTTTTCTTTGTGGCCCCACAGTAAGCCCCAGGCTTCTTTGAAGTGAGAAGTAGACCCATGGTTGCCTGATGCTCTGTGGGCTGTCTCTTCACTGCACCTTCTCTCTCCTGCTCTTGAATGTTTAATTTAATTGGCTTCTGCTTGGATTTTGTTTAACAAGTTTGTCTGGCAATAGGAAATGATTTGCTGCCTCAGAATTCAAGCTAATTTTTGGTTTGTGCTTGCCATTTGGGTGATATTTCTTACTGTGACAACCAGTTTTTCAAAACTGTGAGAGAGCTAGTGATAGTGTTTTTCACTACCTAATACTTGTCTATTCAACACAATACAAATATTTATAATAAGGTCACAGTTTGAAATTTTTTTATGAGAGATAGCATATAAAATTAGATTGTTTGATAAATAATGGTAAAGCATTTCCTAAAGATCAAAGACAGTGATACAGCTATGATTTTAAAATAACTTTATAATTATAATTAAATGTTAATTTTTAGTTTAGCCTTCAGTTCTAAAACAGCATCTAAACCTAAGAGAAGTTCAGGTGACTTGCTTTTTCTACAGTCATTAACTCTAGTTAAGGGACTGTTTAGGAACTGATGTGCAATAGTGAAGTTAATTGACCTGAAAAGGTGTTTGCAGTAATTTTATTAGTAACACTGAAAAAATTAATCATAGTTTTAAACCAACTTCTCCCAATTTGGGAAATTATCCAAGTTGTTAAAATAATGGTAGCAGTAGATTTCAGAAGACAATGATCTGAGTCATCAAGCACAGGAGAG
Source organism: Bucco capensis (assembly GCA_013396975.1). Taxonomy (NCBI): domain Eukaryota; kingdom Metazoa; phylum Chordata; class Aves; order Piciformes; family Bucconidae; genus Bucco; species Bucco capensis. The sequence continues at coordinate 96,704 of VWZO01012801.1, forward strand.
ACTTCCTGCTATACACTTGCCTTTGAATGCAGGAGTTTAAAGGCGTGTAAGTGATGGTGAGGGAGGAGGATAGGCTGGGGCAGTTCAGAGGGTGTAAAGCCCTACACCTGAAGCCTCCTTTCAAGGGCTTAACCACTAGCCACATAACACTGAACACCTTAAAAACACTCTTGTTTTATATTGTCAAAATTCAGTACGTTGATTTCAAGTAAGGCTAAGCTGCTGGCTTTAAAAGTCAGCATGCACCAGCTCCAAGTCAGTGCTTCCCAGGCAGCCAAGAGCAGAAGAATACAGACATAAGTGTAGAAGGCAGTTGTGTGCTGCCCTCCACTGATAGGGATATTAACAGGAGCCTTTCTGACACGGGGTTGCATACCAAAGTTTCACCACTTAAAAGGAGTGAGTCAGGAGGGCTTTATGTTACATTTAAAACCAAGAATTTTATTACTTTGGAACAAGTTATGTCAAACCAATGAATGCTGTCCCTATTAAGGTAAAAAGGAGTTATATGGATTAATTTGAGGCTTACATTTCTGTGGCAGGAATTATAACAAGTAAATGCTGAGAATGCAGTGTGCTGAATTGCTGATTAAAAGTTGGGTTAGTTTTCAAAGGGTGGAACAGAGAGAGGAAATGTTGTTCTTTGGAGTGGAGGAAGGAGAGAGGTTTGTGTAGGTGTTTAACAGCATAATGGCATGTTTGCTAATAAGATTCTTGCTAATTTTAGTGCTATTACAGCAAATGCTGCTACATCCATATAGGGTAAAAACAATGCAAAGAACATTACCTGTTAATGCTAGCTGCTTTAAAATCATTCTCATGGGAATTTTGGATAGGAAATATATTCAGAAGCATCTGCTGACAAGAAACACCCTAAGAAACAGAATTCACAAACACCATGTATGATTTTGAACTAATTCTTGCCCCCTCCCCCCCCCCCCTTATTTCCCTGTATAGACAGCACATTTCTTTACCCTTTCATTTTTTGAGTTAACCACTTCCATTACTTTCTTATTTCTGCTGATGCTGGTAAGCTGGTTTGATGCATTCAGCAGTCTAAAGTGCAGTTCCACGTGCATTTGTGTTGGCTGAGTAAGCAAAATGAGTCTGACTGTGAAAGTGAAAAGGTGATTTACAGCAGTGTCATAGTGTTGTGCAGTAATAAAATACAGGGATTGTTGGACACACATTATATTGTACAATTATATAATTATAAACAATATAATTGGAGGCAGTTGAGCTTGAATGCAGCAGGCTGTTATTTAGCAATCATCTCTTTCAAGGCTCATTAAACACAGATTTACACACAAAATAAAAGCTTTACTTGGTAAAGGCTAAATATGTAGTGGCATTTATTCCTCAAAATGTAATACATAGATCTAAAGCTGTCAGCATTTATAATGGATTTATTCAGTGGTTGTAAATAAAGTTGCTCAGTAGGTATGACAATACCGGGCTCTTTGCCTTTATTTAAGGCATTATTTCTTCAGCTTCCTTTGTAAGACTGTTTTGGAAAGCTAAAGAGCCTTCCAAAAAATTTTGGATTTTGCAATCTAACAAGCAGGGACAGTACAAATGGTTTTGTAAAGCAATGAAGATCTCTTAAAACTAATCAATACTTTGGGCCTATGTTAACCTTTCAAAATTTTTGAATTCTCAAATTATGAATGCAGAAAACTAAGAACCTGGGAACAAAATAAATAAGCCAAAATATTTTGTTGCTGCTACCCCAGATCATTTTGGGGTTGGTGAGTTTTTTTTAATATATTTAGTTTTATTACCAGAAGTAAAATAAGATTTTGTTTAAAAGAAATTAAAGGGAGAAGAATCTTATGAGCTAAGAGGGGAAAAAAAACCACAGAAGAAAGAACCTCCTATGGTGAAGAGATTTACACCAGGTATAGTGATAGTCTGACTCAAACATTTAATGACTGACAGAAGTTTGGAAGGTAAATGTGTATTTAAATGTATTTATATATACTGAAATTTAGGTAATTGATTAATTTTTGTTTGGCTTTTTTGAATATCTAGAATTCCTACTGACTTGTAAACAGTTGTGGAACAACAATATGAATAACTAAGGGACATTCTTGAGGGAGAGGCTGCAGGCTTCATATCTGAGTACAGCTCTGAGAGTACAGCTCAGCACTACAAGCATCTGATTCATGCTAGAGACACTTTTGTATTTGTTTTCAATCCACATCTGAATTTTTAAATGCTCCATTTTAATGCTCTTCCTGACATCATTAGCGTCAGTCTTGTTTCCTAATTCTGTGCAGCGTGCTTAATTTTCCTTCCTTCTTTAAATGATTTGAGGGAGCCTGATAGATGTAAGGCTTCTAGGAGTTTCAGCAAGCCTCTGATGGCACAAGTGGTCTTGCATGATTCAGCCACTGCAGCACTGTTTCCAGCATACAGTACCTGACCTTAGCAGCTTGTGTCTGTTAGCCCTTTAAGAAGTTATTGCATTTTACATTATGTTTCACTTTGTGCAGGCATTTCTGATGTAGCAATAGTTGCAATTTCCTTGAGTTCGCTTATGATACTGGAAAATGTCAATTAATATAGTATGAGTTATTGCAGTTAAATGTTCTGAATGCATGTAAACTATTGTGGTGTTGATGCCTTTAGCAAATCTATCTTAGCTTTAGCCTTTGGTAACTGTGATGCAGAACTGTGTTTTAGAGCTGTTTTCCTTCCCCCACTTCTGCTGTGTTTGCTTGTTTACCAAAATGTGTTAACTTGCAATGTTTCTCAGAGTCATGTTAGTGAATTAACAAGGTTCAGCTTCTTGTAACACCATTCTAAAACACTGCAGCCTTTTCAAAGTTTAGAAATAAAGCAAACCATGAAATACAAATGTTGCTTGGTAAAGCTGCTTTTGTTTTATTTTTATGTGAGAAAGAATTTCAGGTTTAAATCTTCAGTAGTGCGCTGTTGCTAAGAAAGGGAAGAGACTAATTTGGCTGAGTCAAAACCTGCTGGTCAAATTAAAAACCAAGATGGAGCTGCACAGGCAGTGGAAGCAGGGACAAGGATCTTAGGAAGAGTATAAGGATGCTGCCTGATGGTGTAGAGATGAAGTCAGGAAGGCTAAGGCATGGCTAGAGTTCAACTTAACAAGGGATGCAAAGAATAACAAGAAGGGTTTCTACAGGTGCATCAATGAAAAAAGGAAGGTCAAAGAAAACATACCAATGAACCCCCCCTCAAGAGCAAGAATGGAGAACTAACAACAACAGATGAGGAGAAGGCTGAGGTTCTCAACAATTTTTTTCTTCCGTCTTCACTGGCAACCTCTCTCCCAACACATCCCAAGTTAAAAAAGCACAGACCAGAACAGTGAAGTCCCTCCCACTGTATGTGAAAATCGGGTTCGTGACCTCCTGAGGAACCTGAACATACACATGTCTGTGGGACCTGATGAGATGCACCCCAGAGTCCTAAAGGAATTGGCT
>VWZO01012801.1:107202-198273 GCA_013396975.1 Bucco capensis
CCCCCCCAGTTTTATATCCTAAAATATAGACACCTATAATCCCTGCCTAAGGCAAGGAAAGGGAGCTTGCAAGATATCTTTTGCCATTCAGGAACTCCTATAACTCCCTGTCAAGTTAATAGAACTTCTGCCACTGAGTTGAGCGGAAATAGGATTGAGCCTTTGCTTACTGACCTCGTTCTGATGCTGTGGTGTTTTCCTGCACCCATATGACTAAGGGGAAAATAGGAAGGCCAACGTCAATATGGATTGTGTAAAAAAATCTATGTCAGGTGTCACAGGTTAAAAGTTTCTGACTCAGAATCAAAGAATTGTTAAGATTGGAAAAGACCTCTAAGATCATCAAGTCCAACTGTCTTTTAAAAAGATGCTCACATATCTTTTTCTAGCTTATCCTGAAACCAGATATTTTTACACTGCTTAAGTGGAGCCAGTGAAACAATTTAATTCAGTAACGGTGGATTCATGTTTTATGCTACACTTCAGAGGCAATTAATATAGCACACTATAATTCGGTACACCAAAAGATAAAGATGGAGTATTGCATCATATCAAACTCACAGTCAGAAAATAAAAATTCATGCTATGTTGCTGTCATGGTAGTAGAGAGTTAAAAGTTGACCTATTTTTTTTTTTTTCAAGAAGAACGTCACCATTAGCAGTATGTTTTATGTGAATTAATGAGGATTGAACACCTCTAATTTCTGTTTACTTTCTAGTGAATGCAGGCTGCTAGAAAGTCTTGTTTGCTTTGCTTTACAGCTCAAGAAATTTCAGCAAAGCTGTTCTAAGCCTCAGTTAGATTGTGTGAGTAAAAGAAAAATAAATACTTGATAGCTGTGAATTTTGGAAAGATGATTTTCTAAAAATGCAATTAATATGGTGGTACTTGTTGGCAGACAGGCACAGTCTGAAAANTACTTGCTGGCAGAAAACAGCCCCCTCATCTTCCCGCAGTCATTATTTTCCTTTCCCCTTCTGTTCCATTCCTTTCTTTTGACTTTAGTCTGAAAGAGAAAAATAATATCTAGAAAGGAGCAAAGATGAAAAGTGGAAGTAAATTAATAATGGCACATTTTGTTTCCTGATCTTTGCAGATTCAAAGGGCACTGTAAGAATTCACTTGTACAAACTTTTTACAATCAGTAACGTCCAGGGTTTTTTGTAAATCTTTCTGAGTTACTTCTTAGAACCAAATGCTAAACCTCTGTGTGGACACTCTGTTTAAAGATTAAAATGAGATAGGATACTGGTTGGAAAATCTAACTTTTTTGTAAGTATTTGAACTGTAATGGAAATGAAAGAGAAAGTTGTGGGATGCTCAGCTCTCTGTGGTGACCAAGTGGGTTTGGTTCTTCCCCATAAAAAACTGCAACTTGTTTGCTTCTTCTAAAAAGAGCAAGAATTCATCATGGGTAAAAATGTATTGCTTCTTATTCAACAGGTCAAGTTTTCTTCAGATTGAGGTGAAATTGTGGCTCATGGATATCTGATGTGATAGGTAAGTAGATTTTGACACATCTTATTACATTACTACCACATGATAAATATTGTTCTTAATTATGCTAGTGTAAGTACAAACTGTAGACATGTTATCTTACTTATTTTGCATTTGCACTGGTGGAAATGAAATGAAAATTTGCCTCCTTTCCCTCTCTCCCAAATGACAATTCAAAACCAAGGTTTACAATAGTATTAATGAGTTTTCCAATATATATCTTGTTGCTGGAAATAATGTGTTGATATTTTAGTGTGAAAAAGGATATTTGGGCTTATAACGAGACAGCTTAGAGAATCTGGTGTAACTTATGTATATAGTCCTTGCTTACAGAGTAATAAACGACTGTCTGGGTATAGTAATAGTCAATGACACTAAATTACTTAATGGCACTCTTTCTCTTTTCTTTTCAGCCATTTAATCAGACGGACAATTTTGTAAAGAAGGTATTCCAAGCATGTTGCTAGTATATAAAAAGAGAGGCTAAAGTAAGGGCAGAGTTTTGTATTCAGTTCACTGAATTTTATTATTCATGACAGTTTTTTTAATAGCTAGGGCGCAGATCTCCAGACCTATTTAGTCTTACAACAGTGAAACAGTGGTGTGAACAAACAGGAGTTTTGCTTACCCTGGTGTTTGTGAGGCTGCTCTATTTCCAGAAAAACAGTGGAGAGAAATGTGAAAGTCTAACCTTGTGTGAGGCTCTAGAAACCCTTTGTAGTGGGGTTATTTACTGTGGAGATGGTTACTGGAAGGGTTGTGGCAATGAGAAGCAGTTAGGCAGTTGGGTGTGTTCTGCGCTACTTGTGTAACTCAAGCAGATCCATTATGGAGTAGTATATTCCATTGGGTGGACTTGATTTGCAAAGACAGTTGAACTGAAACTTGCAGTAGAAATTTCTAAGTATGCAATAAAAAAGTAGAAAAACATAACTATTTGTTTTTCATCTCTGAAATCTAGAATAGGAGGCTGTTTAATGATGTCATTTTTCAAGTCACAGAGTACCATTTTCTGAAGTAACCTAGACAAGATATATATTCCTTGTAGGATTTTGAGTCCTATTTACAATACATGTTGTTGTCTACATTCAGTTTTTTTATGGTTAGGATGTAAAAATTAAGGTAGGTAAAAGTGTCAGTGCTTTCTCTACTAGTCTGAACATAATAAATTTCTAGAACTTTGTTGATACTTCAGAGCTTTCTTTTTTTTGAAGCTGTGTAGGCAAAAGTTTGAATCCATTCAGTCTGTTTTATTTTGACCACTTCTTTGCAAGGTATCAAATATGTTTGGGTTTTTTTTAACTTGCATTTTTCATTTATTTTGGTACAGACAATCAAAGACAAACTGTAGTACCAATCCAACACTGGGATAATGAAGTGACAGTAAATTTAGTAATAGGAAATTTAAACCATATAATATTTTTAGAGTCAGGACAGTTTGCCATCCCCACCTATGTTTCATACATGGGTTGAGTAGCTTCTAAAATGTCAGTATTTTGTGAATTATAGTTCAGAAACTCATTGCTTTCTAGATAAATGAACCTTTGTTTAACTTTGTGTGTGTGTAATACCTTATGATAGATTATATAGGTAGGCACTTAATGTGGTCTCAGCATGAATTCCTCAAATGAGAGGTACACTCATGACAGGAGTCCATGAGAGAAACTGGTGTTGTGTATTTGTGACCGGTGTGTGTGAGACTGGTAACACTGGATCAAGTGGACATATTTTTCTCTTGCTAAGTTACCTTTTATTATGGATTGGATAAGTCAATTCTTACTTACTTGTGAGAAATTAAAAAAGGAAAAAACGGTGCTGCAGACGCCTGTGGTTCTTTCTTTGCTTGCAGAAAGAGACAGATGCATCTTAGCAGAGGACATTCCATGAGCTCATTTCTTCAAAAGAGGTTTTCCTCTATGTGTGTATGTGCATGTGTGTATGTGAGTATCACCTCTGTATCATAAAAGATCTAGGCATTTTGTAGATGGATCTTTCCTTAAAAGAGGGCTACATATACAGGGTCAATATTTTCCCTCACTGTACCAGGACCTTCCAACATTTTGGAAGGTCTGACCCTGAGGAAATGACCAATTGTACCACAGGCTGAAACTGGAAACACAAGGGGGACAGAGTAACAGTTTGTGACACACACACAATGCTATCAAGCCATGGAACACAACTAAAATTTTTCAAAGTAACATTATTAATGTCCTAAAAAACCCCAGTAAAATAATGAAAATAGATATCAGCCAGTAGATTTGATGTGTATATAGCTCATTATGTGGGGAGAAGGATGGGGAGGCTTTTATTCTTGCAAAAGGACTATCACTTTGCAGAAAAGGGAAGGTAGGCATGGGCAGCTGGTTCAGAGAAGGAAATTCCAGCAAGTTGGAAATATGGAGCTGAGAGGGAGAAGAAAGAGCCCAAAAGTGGGAGCTCAGTGGCAGAGGTTATAGTGGAGGAGCTACAATGGGAGGCTGGTGCAGAAGAGAAAGTGAAGAAATACAATTAAAAACACCCTTTGTTACCCCTGACTCAGTGCATTGGGTATCTCTTGTTCCTAGTGCTTCACTACCTGTTGTGATGGTAGCTCCCCTTCTTGATTTTTTTCTACTTTAATTACCAGTGTGTGGCTTGAACAGAACAAAAGGACAAAGGGGATGAAGTCAGACACACAGAGGACAGGCTCAGACAGGTCTTCTAAAAGTGGCAGAAGAGAATCTAATCTGCTGAAGGTAATTGTGAATAGTTACTTATCTGATAGAGAATAATGCTGATAACTGGTGTATTTAGAAAATAAAGAGGTATCATCCATGTGTAGTTCAAAACTACAGGAGAGATGCTGAATAGTGTAAACTGTGCAGGGAATACGCACTGTGTGTGTAAGAAGTCAGAGCAAATTCATCTTTAAAAATTAGTCATCACAAGATGTCTTCATCTTCTTTAAAAATTGTCATTAAAAAAAGAGTTTGCCATAAAGCATATCCTGCTGAACCTTGATTTTTTTTTTCTTAGCTTGTTTCCTTTTTTTGTTTTTCTCTTTTTTTAAACACAGTGCCTTTAACCTGCTTAGCATATGTTAACCAGAATAATGGACCCACAAAGGGATTTAGACATATCCAGTTTTTATTTATAATGATACTTCTATGGTTTGGGGTTTTTTTTCCTATATTTGCTTTAATTTTATATTGATTATTAGAATTATTTGTTACAATGATGTCAGTATTTATGGTTCAGCAGCTATACATTGAGTACTGATCCTCACAGAGATTAAAGTGGACTTGAAAAAAAATAAAATAAAATTTTACTTGAGGTAGATCTCTTGAAAATGAGGCTATTTCTGTTCTTCCAGTGTTGTTTCTATTAGGGAGGCACTGCAATGTGCAGAGGCTCAGAAAGATGTCAGTAAAAATAACAACCTGTCATTATATGTGCAGTAAATACTGCTGAAGACTCGAGGTTGTTTTATTTTTTTTTATGTGTGGGTTGTTGTTTGGTTTGGGGTTTAAGTTAACGGTGTTCTGCCTGATGCCTCATTATTTTTCTCCTTTGGTTTCATGGCAGTTTACAAGTTTATGTTAACGGCTCTTTCTTTATCCAGTCTCATAAGGTCATAATTTGACAATGGTAACTTAGTTCAGATAAATGTTTCCTTAAGTTGATATCTCTTTATTTTATATGGGCAGACTGGAAAACTAGAGAGCACATACTTTCTTCAAATGGTACTGATAATACAATGCAATCCTTTGAGACTTATGTGCAAAATTTTCAGTCTGTTAGGTTGGGTAGTTGTTGTAGTTTGAGCCCACTCAGCTGGTAATGAAGCACCACACAGCCACTCTCTCACTCCTACATCCCTGGTGGGATGCAGATAGAAATACCACAAAAGGCTCAAGAGTGGAGACAAAGGACAGGGAGGTCTCAATCACCAGTTACGGTGATGGGCAAAAAACAGACTTGACTTTGGGAAACAAAATCAATTTAATTTAAAGAGAACCACCACCAAGTCACCAGATGAATTGGACTAGGACAGGGATAAACAACCAGATCTTAAATACAACCCTTTCCCCTCACAGTTCCCCTCATCCTAGGCCAAACTCTGCTCTCAAACTCTCTACCTCCTCCCCTCCAGCTGCACAGGGGGACAGGGAATGGGAGTTGGGGTCAGTCCCAGTACCTCCCATGTTTTTTCTGCTACTCCGTCCTCCTCAGGGTATACCTTATAGATTGAATTTGGAAGTATTACTACTAATACCTCTGTGCAAATGTCATTTAACAAGTTTCAAGTTGCTACCAGGACAAGGTCATTATCCTTTTTGTGCTCTTTCATTACTTTGTGGTCACAAAAAGTCGCATCCTATAACATTTTGGTGTAACTTCAGAAATCAGCATTTGCAAACAGGCATATTTTTGGTTGTCTGTAACTGTATTGAAATTTCTCCTCTTCATCCAGACAAGGAGAGAGAAAAACTGTGAAAGTGTATGTGTTTGAAAGTGTGCAGTCTCACATTGTGGCAGATTTGGCATGTGACAGGAGGCTCTTTCCCAGGGTGGTTGTTCTTGTGGATAACGCTTTCCTTGACCTGCTTCTTCTCTTTGAATCCAGCTCTCTCTTCCTCACCTCAGAGGAAACGATGGGGGAACTAGAGGCTCAAGTCCTTCTGAGCTTGTGGCATTTATATTGTGAGACAGTTGAGATTGAGTTTATTTTGCTGAGCTGCTCACCCATAATGGATCTGTCACAGTGGCTTGATAACATATTTGTATCCATTTTGGACAGCCTTTGCTGCTCAGCACGCTCCCTGTGAAAGTTCCCAGCAGACGACTCAGATTTAGTGTTGTCAAATCATAACCACTCCTCTCACCCTCAGAATATGTTTATCCTTTTCATAGGCTTAATAAGCAGTTATCTGTTCCAGCCATGCTTTACCTTTGAATTGGTATCAAGTGGCTGAGAGCATCTCTTAATTTGACCCCAATTTTCTCTTGTTTTACTGGCATAAAGATAGCAGAGTAAAATATTGGAGGGTGTTTTGTGTCAGAAACTCTTTTTCTTTTCTTTTTCTTTTCTTTTTTTTTTTCTGGAATTAAAACTCTGTTTGAGTTTCTGGCTTATTGGTAATTTACAGACAGTTATTAGTTCATTTCTTATGTAAAGACATGATGAGGAAGGTGGGTGGGAAGGAGAAAATCATATTTTACAAACTGAAAATACAGCCTTCCTGTCAACTGTATCTGGGAAACCAAGTTAATTTTCAGAGACTGGAGCTGCTTATATACCACAAAATAAATGACTGCTTTTTTTTATACAATCACTAATACTGAAATTAGGTAAGTGTATTTAACTCCAAGTTCAGATTCAACATTGGGTATCTTTTATTCTGGTGCATACTCAGTTGAACTTGAAAGATAATTTCAGTCTTAGTGGAGCAGGAGGATATTCTGCCCTATCCCTATTTCTTCCCCCAACAAGAGAATTTTTTCCAGTTGAAATCACTTAATAAAACTGCAGGAAGATATCCATTTCTAAATAAGCTGAGCTACAGAATTTACCAAGGTCTGGGGAGCCAAGTGAAAATGAAACCACTGACTCTCTTCTGTACTAATTCACCTCCTGAGTCTTTCCTTTTTGGATTTTTTTCCTTCCTTCTCTTTCTTCCCCCCATCCTCTTCAGTGCTGCTTTTCTTTAACAATAGTTGTATAATGCTACCTCTTCATCAGGACACATCCTGTGTAGTGTAACTTGTACACATATTAGTAGATCTGTGCAAATCCTTAGAGACTTGTTTCCAAGCTTTTGTTCAATAGAGGAGTGGCTTCCCTGGAGAGTGCCAGCTCCCACAGCATTGCCTTGCTTCTGGGTCAGCACTGCACTGTGTTTTTAGGTTTAATAGGATGTCCTAGTATTTTCCTCATTCATCCTACACAGCCCTGTCTCCAATAACACAGCACCTGAGCTGCTCTTTTTGTGTTTGCTAGGGCAGATAGAAGTGATAATACTAGTCAAAGGGTAATGTTTTAAGCGGTATTTCTTTTAAAACCTGACAAAAGTTCAATGAATTCTGCCATCAAAGTGTGGCAGTTGAAAATTAACTATGAAGAGAGAGTGAAGCTGGCTTCATTCTCAACAAGTTTGCATTTAGCAAAGCTGTGCTCTGGAGACTTTCTCACCAATGAAACTAACTGCAAGGAATAATAATTTCTGTACCTGCTGCTCCTTTGTGGCATGTTCATACTACGCTCTCTGAGAGTTTTTTTTCTGTGGCTTTATAATTGCCACAATATCAGTGTACTTGCCTTGCAAACACATGCGGGAAGGGAGGAGAGCACTTGACCAACCCACTTCTCTTCTGAGACCTTTCCAGCACTTCCAGTGTGTATGTTAATTGTAAAAGCTGAAATGAAATACCTGTGGCTACAATGACCTCATCATCTGTTTTCCAGATAGCATAGCTATCCCATAAAACCTCTTAGAGATAAATTAAAAATGCCTGTAGAAAAGAGGTAGCCTGGATGTAATAATTAAGCAGATGTTAAGCAGCAGCCCATTATACATGTATTAGGTTCTTGTACGATAACTTTTTAGATCACTTTATTGCTGCTTGAAGAAAGGCTCAACTGAACATGGTCTCCACCTGCCAAAGGGTAGGATTGAGTGATGGGAGACAAACCTTCTGAAAAAGACCCACCATTAGCAGAGCAGAAGTTTCCTTTTAAGCAAATCAGTTTTAGGAGTTGCTTCCTCCTTGCTAGGTAGCGCAGTTTACATTTTTTGACTGAATGCTGAATTAACTCTGAAGGGGCAAAAACCTCCTGCAGTTTCAGGGTGTGGATGGAAACAGTATTGCTTTGGTATCAATGTCGTTTAAAATCCATTTTTTGTTACGCCTTCAAGACAAAACTGGCAAACCTGTGGTTAAGAAGTGGTGATCAGAGATTACAGTTTGCGAATCATTCAAACTAAAGATTATCTGGAGGTCTCAACCTTGCAGACAAGCAAGTGTTCCAAAATTCTGAATCCATTTTTATAGTAGAAGGTGGAAACAAAACCAAGGCATTTATCTGTGTTATTATTTTGTGTTGCAGTAAATTCAGGTATTCAGCAAGCAATTTCTGTAGCAATCTTACAATTTTCTACAAAGGTAAACTAGCCAGGCTGCAGTTTTGGGTTTTGGTGGTGGTGGTTTGTTTTGGGAGGATCTTTGGTTGGTTGATTGGGTTGGGTTTTTCTTTCCCTTTCTAAGCTGCTTCTCATGAAATCATGACCACTTGCAATTTGGGAGCAGTAATACTGCACAGAGAATGAAAAGCTTCAGCTGCTTTTGCTAAATGAAATAACTGTGTCTAAAAGGTCTCTGCCTAGATGGCTTCCAGAGGGTTGTGTAGCACGCTGGCTCTGTGCATGCTGCAGCAGTGAATGTAGAGCCTGGAGCCTGGGTAACCTGTTGGTTTCCTGAGTATTCAGTGGCTGGAGAGATTTCAAATGCTTGATTTTCTTCAGAATGAAACCTTTCTGCACAGGGTTGATAAATATTACTTTAACTCTTAGTGCGAAATTCTTGGAGAAGGACCTGTTTCACAGGTGTGATTGTGCTGTTGCCACTCAGCCATGCCACAGCCATCAGTTTATAAGCAATCTGGGACAGATAAAACATCTGCAATTGTGCTTTGTATTGTGGCTGGCACAATGAGGCCCTGCTGCTACCTGGCTCTGCTGGGAGCTATCAGTCTGGGAGAATTATAACAGCTAGGAAATTTGTGAAATGCACAGACAAAATGTTCAGATAAAAAGAGTACTGGGTCGGTGTGAAACTGAAAAACCATTTGAGAGATTTGCTGCTTAAACATTTGCTTCTGTTCTGTGTTGTTTCTTCCCCAACAAAAATTCGGTTTCTCATTAAAAAGTATGCAATTCTTTCTTTCTGTAGAGAATTGAAATTATTGCAAAGTCAAAATCAGATCTTGTTCAAGAGAGATATTTTTTACTCTCCCACTTTTCACATTGTTGAAGATATCATTTTAGTTCAGAATTATATAACATGGAAAAATCAACACAAAAGAAACATTCTTGAACATTTTGTGATTCACCAAATATACCTCAATAATTTTTTTTTACTAAGCAACTTATATTATTCCCTATTTTATGAGTGGAGTCTCAAACACCCTAGAAGCTTTTGGTTTGTGAAGATCTTTTGTTTGAAAATGAGAATTTCCAGGGTGGAAAATCATCTGATTCCAATTTTTCTTTTGAATCTTGAAATATTTAGGATTGTCATTAGTACATTAATGAGCTTCTTTCTTTCAAAATATTTCCTGCACTTATAAAACAAGAACTCAAAAACTTTTTTTATTGTTAGGGTTATCTTTTGTGGGGGAAAAAAAAAAAGAGACAAAACCAGTGTAACTATTTCTTTGTTATCAACAGTTTACAATTCCTCATTCTCTTGATCTTTCAGTGTAGTAGTCTTCATAGATATCACATTGCAAAGCTGTGCATCAGCAATTGGAAATATTTTCTTTGTACAATGTTTAGTTTCTGACAACTGTGTTTCCTGTATATACCTTTACAGATGACTGAGCATTTAAATAAGAGCTAGATCTTGAAGTGTCACCTGTTGACTAGCTTGGGTTGGACCACAGCAGCAGTTTTGAAGAAGCTTCTTTTTCCAGTGACTCTCAATGCAGCAGTGTGGGCATTTGCAAGAGTCTCAATGCATTGATAAATTTGTTTTCTAGGAGAAAATATGGTAGTAAAGCTTGATAAAATGTAGTTGTTGACAGCAGTTATGTGATTTCCTTAATAAGGTCTCTGACTTCTCTGGGCAAGGACAGTGCTGGAAGCACAAGTCAGGGCTAATTACTTGTAGCATTCACCTAAGATTAACAGAGTTGGGTAAGGAAAGGACTTGCATAACATTTTTTTTTTCCTTAGTGAAATGAATTAAATTAATCCAGGTCTCTGACTTCTAGGATTAAAAGCCATTAGTATCAATGAACATCCACAGCATCTGTTCTGACTTGGGTACCTGCAGGAGATCACCTACAAAATCCCCAAGGCTGGGAATAGTCAGTGACAGGAAAAACAACAATTACCTATCTGAAGAAGGGATGTATTGCAGCCTAACTGTAGTAACATACACATTATTATGGGGATGTATTCAACCCTGTCAGCAACCAAGGCAAAGACCCTTTATTGAATGCAAGACAAAGCTCTTATATATTCTTCTGTGCCTGCCTGTAAGGCAGACTCCAGTAATTTTCCACTGGTGCAGTCGTACTCAGGAATTACTCTATCTAACAATAATATCCCCTCTATCTAATAATAACATCCTCAACTAAAGGATAGCCCTAAGCCTTGTGGGGTATCTACTTCCAGGGTTTGGGTCACCCTGTCCCTTGTTTAACTACTTAGCCTCCTGTATTCAAGGCTTTGTATTATTGAGAATAGTTGCATACTTCTCCCAGGGTCTCTCCTCAATTACTGACAGGGTTGAATACATCCTCATACACCATCTTTTCCAGGACCATTTATCTTAGCTGGAGTTATCTCCCATATGTTCTTCAAAGGCTGAAGATACTGCTGTTTGTGGCATGTTTCCTTTCATTTGAAGATTGAAAATACCTAAAGAACTGTTCTAAGAAAGAAGAAAGTCATATCCATGATTTCAGTATATTTCAAAAACTTTTAAAGCCTGCATTTTACAGTCAGTGTAGCTTTGCTTGCTACAGAATTGTTAACAGAGACTGAATCTGAGCATTTTGGTTTGAAGTGATGGAAAGGTTTAATACTCTCCTTTCTTTGCCTTCCCAAAGACAACATTGTTTTTAATTAACTGTAGTGTCTTTGATAAGTAGAACAAAATTGCCCAGCTGTGTAGGAGGCACAGGCCAGCAGTAGGTGTTGGAAGCTGGAAGCACTGAGACCCTCTTTCCAACAAAAGCAATCATAAACCAATCTCATGTTGAGAGTGTTAAATAAGAGTGAAGTGCTTAGATATGTTTTCAAATCTGGACTATAACCACATGTCTTTATCTGGCCAAAATGTGCTGGTTTCTGGCTTTAAAATTAATTGTAGTAAGACATTTTTTACTAGGAGTTTTCACATTTCCCAGTGTGATTGCATACTGTGATCCAAGCAGCGGTACCATTCCTGTGTTTGCCAAGAGTATCAAGTACTGGTTTAGCTTGATCCTTCCCTGGCATTTGCTTGAAGGATAAATGTGGGTATTTCTGTAGAATTATTCATGAAAGATCAAATGGCAAAATCAATGGGGGCCTTTCTGAAAGCTGATGATCATTTACTCTGTGCATAGATTACTGTTTTTACTCTGTTAAATACTCCTCCTAGAGCTGCATTCAGAGTGAGACCACATAGTCCCTTCATGCTTACACCTGATTTTATTGTATGTTGTAACTTATGTATAAGTGGACCACATGTTTTATTTTTCAGCTTCCTTGTGCCATCTAGGACTTCATTGGGAAACATGAGCTGAAAAAATGGGTGAAGAATGATATAGCTTCTAAATTCAACTCCTGAATTAGGATTAAACTGTTAAATTTTGTTTCCTTCTTTTTTTTTAATATGTGTGTGTTGGTATGTTGTTGGTTCAATTCCTTAAAATAATCACACACAGTTATTTAGCATTTGTGCATAGAAAGAGGTTCTAAAATCAAGTCACTTCTGAAAACCACCTTGTTTCATATGTGCAGCACCATCATGAGAAAAAGAAGATAAATGCCAGGCTTCAGAGTATCCTGCAGGAAAAGATCATCAAACAGCCAATTCTTTAATATCCTTTTTAATCCATAAATTACACAATTTGTATGTATAGTATACATGATCCTACAGAAAAGCAATGTGTTAATACAACCTCATGAGCATTGCAAATAATATTAATTTTACTTATACAGGATTACATAATTATTTAAATCCAAATTTTTTAATGGTCTTGTCTTTTTTCCTGTTTTATTTAGTTACAAAACCATTGCAATCCTAACAAAACACATAAAGACATTCTCTTACTCTACTGTTTGATCAGCAGAAATCAGATGCTCTCCATGTCATAGATAAATCATTCTCCCATGTATTTATTATCAAAATGTTTAGTTCTTTGCTGTCTTCAAACTTTTTTTCACTAGGTTCAGCAAATTATTAGGAGTGGATAACACAGAAGTAGCCAACTTGGCTGATGAAGCAAAATGGTTAAGGCCAATGAGAACTAACTTGTTCAAAAAAGTTACAGGAAAATTTTATGTTATAGATTGATTTTTTCAGTAAAATAGCAGATTAAGCTTCATATTGAAATAAGTAATTCGTATTTGTAAACATTCTACAGTATACATATTGCATTGATGGTCCTAAAATTAGGCATTAGCATTGGAATAGTAAGTCTTGGAGCAATGCTGTATAAAGCTCCTTGAGAATCTCTCCCCAAATTCAGCAACAGTTGAAATTGGGCACTAGTAATCAAGAATAGTGAACAAACCAGAAAATGTCATTGTGATGTTGCATATATACTTCCATAAATCAGTGGTGTGTTCATGTATTACAATTTTCATGCTATTCTAGACTTCTTTTCTCAAAAGAAAAATCAGAGAAGAATAAAAAGGCCAGCAATCAGGAATATGGGGCATGAGGAGATGAAGTTCACTGACACATTTCAACTTTATGATAAACATATCTGAGCAATAACCCAGAGTTTTATCTAACCTTGAACAGTGTGAAAAAGAACAACACAGATTATTTATTCTTTTTGTCGTGCTGCAAGGAATCAAATTATCAAACACAATTTTTCAACCTGAAAGCTTTCAAACAAATTTAGAACTCTTGGAAATTCTTCTACACAACGAGGCTGTGAAATCAGTTCATGAGTTCTTGGCATAAGTCCCCTGAAGTGCTATCAAAGCAAAGATAGAAACACAAATTTTGGCTTGGAAAGTCCCTTTGCTGTTGAGGAAATATCACTGCTGTTCTCTTGCTCATTTATTCTTTCTTTAGCTGTAAGTTGCTGTTAGTAGTAGTCAAAGGCAGTGTAGCAAATAGTAGAAATCTGATTTTTTCCTACTAATGCCATACACTATGCACATATAAGTCATTTGAATAAAAACATTATAAGGATTACTTACAGTGCTGAAATGCTTAATTTAGTACATGCAGAAAACTTATTTTGTTTAAAATATAATATCTGTGTCTCTTAAAATCAGAAATACACTGGAAGCGTATGTCCAAATAGAAGCTATTTTTTATTGGCCTGCCAGTTTAGGTATTGATTTTCTTTATTATCAGTTTCATAATCCTTGTTTTACCTTTTGAGCACACAGGGACCTGCAGTTTTGATGGACAGGGACAAAAAGGAAGAGGTGCAGTAGGAGCTCATTCACATTCAGGTTGTGCAAGACTGCGAGTGCTATTCTACCTGTCTGTGAGAAACAATAACGTTTTACAAGACTGATTTTTAATTGCATCTTTTGCTTGGGTGCAGAGGAGCAATCCCTGGAGGATGCCTTTTCACTTCTTAAAATGGAAAATGGCAGTGCAAAAAAAATCATGTTCAAAGTAGAAGCAGTGGATGTTTGGAACTTGCATAATGGCTTATCTTCCTTGTTTATTTTGAACTGAAAGAATAGCATGTCTGAGACAACTCAGTAAGAAAATATGTTTTTTGAAGGGAGTTTTCAGTATTAGAGAGTAAGACTTTTTAAAATTATAATTCTACAAAGCAAACAGTCATGGTGATGATTTCCTAACATCAGAGTAAGGAAACTAACATTTTATTCTATTTTAGGTGCTTTTGGATAAAAAAATTCTATGTATAATACAATTACATTTGATTTCATTAGTAATGTAACTATAGTATGCTTAGTATAAATAAAAAACAAAATGTGTGTGACAGGACTTGAAAGAAAAAGACCTCTTAATTCACTGAGATTGCTTTTCATTATATAGTTTGCACAGGCCTGGAGATCCATGAGCTGCAGCTAGAGCCTAATGGAGAAAAGCAAGTTAATTCTCAATGAGCTTGATTTAGAATCATAGAATCATAGAACAGTTACAGCTAGAAGAGACCTTGAAGATCATCACGTCCAGCCTTTGTCCTAGCCCTATCAACTTACTAAATGATGCCCCCCCAACGCAACATCTACCTGTCTCTTAAACACCTCCAGGGATGGGGACTCAATCACCTCCCTGGGCAGCCTGTTTCAATGGTTGACAACCCTTTCAGTAAAGAAATTCCTTATAATGTCTAGCCTGTTTCCACTGATAAATTTTTAAGAATCTTTTAATTTCAAAAATATTGCAAAAAAATCATTGAATTTGGGCACCTCCTGTCTTCACCAGTTCTTTGTCAATAACCAGCAAAGTATGTGAAGCAAGAAGTAGCAAGGGGGCTCTTTGATTCTGTGTGCATCCAGACCCACCTTAGAGTCAGTGGGGTGCAATGCCAGCAAACCACATACACTATCACTGAAATAGATTACTACTACTGACAGTCATTCCTCGTGCATAACCTTCCTGCAAGTGGGAGCCGCAAATACATCAGATGTTTGTATGGTGTCAGTCAACATTTCACCAAGATGTAGGTCTGGATTCATGGCTGTTAACAAAAGATGGTGCTGTAGCTGAGAGGCAGCAGACCATGGGGATCTGTTACAGTTGCTGAGACCTGGCCCAACACCAAGTATTTACTTCCTTGGGAAATCATTGGATTGTATTCAAGTTGGAAGTTGGAGGTGACTACAGCATTTTTGTTCCTTTGCGCTGGTAAAAACCTTAAATATTTTTTTGTTTTGAGAGAAGATGGAAGAAAACACAGAATTTATAGGAGTCATTATTCTTCTCTTAGATTTCAACTTATGGCTGGAAGATTATTTATTAGTTTATGCCAAGTGGAATAGCTGCAGCAGTAGATAGAAAAGTAAGTAGAATATTGATCAAATCAAAGCAGCCTGGAAGGTTACTGGTTTGTAAAAATTTCCCTGCTGAAAAAATGTTCCACTATTTCCCCATGGAAAATGTTGAGTGACAGCAAGAAAAGCTGTTATTTGTTTTTTCCTTTGGAAACATTTTTGATGGGAAGCTGAAACATATTTTGAAGGAAATGCCCCAGCCAAGTTTGATAACTGATGTCTGAGGATGGTAGTTCAAAGCTGTGCCTCTATCCAAATTTTTGATGCTTTCAGTTTGATGCATTTAAGTCCGTAAGCTAAGGCAGAAGGACTAGAGGATGTTGTAATTAATGTCCTTATAAAACTGTAGAACCAAAAATGTAAATGCTTACAACATTTTGAAAAATATCAACTTGAACTTTTACAAGAAAGAAATGTCTTCTAAATAGATTTGTCAATACTCACATATTTTTCTAGCTGTCATATTTCAGATATGACGTATTTTAGATACAGTCATATTTGTATGTCTGATAATGCCACAGCCTATATGGTGATATGAATTACTCATTTAGTGTTCCATTCCTTTATGAAACATAGGGTAAGCATGAACTTCTGATACTATGTTTTTCAATCCAGTATTGTTCCCCTTAGTTATAGTTACAAGGACTCCTATTTGCTGGATATAAACTGTCTTGTTCATGTCTGTTGTGTGGTATGAAAAAGATGAAAGCACAGCAGTGTCTGGCTGCTAGGGAATACTGCAATGCATATTGTTGATATTAAATAAGAGGTAAATGTGCAGCCAATATTTTCCTAGTTCTGCCCTTTCATGTGTTATATGGATGAGAGGACTCTCCCAACTGAAGCAGGGCTCCCTGGAAAGTCAGTCAGAAGGGCTTTCCCTGAAAAGGAAGAGAGAAGGGCAGCAGAACTCTGTTCCTGTTGTGTAGAGTACTAACAGGGAAAACATAATATGTCATCATGGGAAGATTTTGTGGTTAATGCTCAGAAAACCAAAGTTTTCAGTAGTTGCCAGATAATAGAATTTACATTTATTTAAAACATTACAATGTAATTAAAATCAAAGGCATTTTTAGATACTTGTTAGCAAAAGTTCTGAAAGCTATTACTATTTTTTCAAGAAAATAGAGTAGCATCATCCTCTCTGTTAAAATTTTATCTATCATGAAGTGTAATATGATTTAATGAAATTCCTCTCATATTTGAAACTGTAGATTGAATGCCCCTTAGGTCTATAATTCCAGTATTTCACTGTGGTATGTAGCATCTAGCAAAGGATTTCTGCAAGCTCAGAAACAGAAGCAATAGCCTTCTATAATTTGGTTTCTTCTGATAGCTCTTATTGGAATATCTGTACATTTCAGGAAGGATTTAGTATGATGGAAGCAACCATCCCCCTGCCCCCAAACTTAATCAGTTCTTTAGGTGACTAATTAGATGTGCTGAATTTCCAGTGAAGTGTAATGTTTCATCTTAGTTCTTCACGCCTATGTTACCCAGCTGGTATTCATAAACTGAAAGAGGATGTTGCTACAGTGCATGGTTCCTAATAAAATTCAAATTAAATAATCACCTCAATTATAGATTAAAAACTCAGGTTCAACAATTATCCAAAGAGCTCTGCTTCACTGAAAATCTGCAGTCATGTACCTACTCCTTTTCCTTCCTGCCTGAATTTATAGCTTTCTCACACAGACATAATTTAGATTTAGCTTAAATTGTGCCCTAAATTGTTTCCATTATCTCAACCCGAAGCAGCCTGTGTCTATTCCTGGAATATGATATCATTATTCTTGAACTGTGGTACCTACAATGTGTGCTATCTTTACTACATTGAAAACTTTCAAGGAAAATCTTTTCAGTTACTGTTAGTGCTTAGACATTTAAGTTGGTTAAATGTAGAAGGAGGAGGACTGTGTTAGATGTATTCATTCCAGTTATGACAATGGTCTTTGAAGTACATTCTCATTTATTCATAGATTCTACCAAGTTTTTTGATGTCCAATGTAATGTTTACAACACAGGATTATGCTATATTTTTTTAGATTAATGAATGGTGGTGTTATATGGAATAACAAAGAGCTGAAATCTTTCCTTACTCCTGAGTCACTGTCTCCACAAGAATCCCATGAGAATTCCTTTCTCACAAAGACATTTCATTTTTCTTGTCAAACACCCATGTGCATTATAAGATCTCCCCTTTAGTGATCCAAGCTCATTTTGATTTATTGCAATTCTCTGGGAAGGAGATTTCCATAAAGTAATGGAAATCCTTTCTCTGTGCTTACTCAGAAATACATATTTTTAAGGCTATAAGCCTGGGTTAATCTGTATACCAGAAGAAGGCAGAAAAAACAGCAAATTCTGATCATAGATTATTCGCATAATAACCACAGAGTTCTTCACTTCTACTAAAACTTCTGAATGATGGATTTCCTTTGTATTCTTTGTGTGATGGTGTTTCGATAATGAGTGCTTGTTCGCAATGAATTTGTGGGTGCTGCTGAAGTGTTAGATATGTGCTACTGACAATATGCCTAGTGTGCAATGTGTGTAATGACTTCTGGGCCCTTTAAGAAGAAAATCCTGCCTTGGACTTCTGTGGAGGTACAATGCTAGCAGTGCCATTAGATTGAAAAACTCAGCTTATTGATCCGCAGTGCAAACATGACCTTATCTTCCAAAGGACTGCTAAAGCTCTGGTCCCTACTGGTCAAAGGTGAAGTGCTGAGGTTGGAGCAGCTACTGTGGCTGAGACCAAGCTCAAGAGAAATCAAATGAAAAAAAAGCTGAAGGCTTAGTTTAATTTTCTGTCTGGAGCTGGTGCCTCGAGTCTCTGTGGTATAGGCACTAGGAACAGAAGGAAAGAAGGGGCTAGTGATAGCTATCAAGGAGATAGTACAGCTAATTGGAATTTAAATACAGGCCATGCTAGCTGTTCATCAGTTTTGCTGTCTGCATAAGTGACAGGACAAAATATCCAAGGCAGAGAGAATCACTTGGCCTGGAGCCAGGGGAAAGAGTGAAAATGTGACCCTAGTCCTCTCTTTTTCCTAAAAGAAATTTAGAATTTTTCCAAGTTGCCCTGGAATTTCACATCCATACCCATTTGATACTGCTTCCTGATTCACTTCAAGAGGTGTCAAGAGGCAGGGGCACAGCCTAGCACTGTAGAGCTGCTGCTGCAGGGTTTTTCCACCCACAAATTGCCAAGGAGAAGGGGGCTTTGGCCATGAAACTATCCAGAAAGAGTTCACTGTGCTAAAGAACACCACATTTTGCTGTGTGATTTTCAAAATCCCAAAGGATATGAAACCTCTTAAATTACCTGGGATAATGTGGTGTTTGTAAAGATTTCTCAAGTTTTCAGCTTCCATGCTTTCTCCTCCATGACTCCTTAAAGATTTTGGAAGAGCAAAATTGTTGCAATCGGAGAGTGATTAGGGAAATACATTTGCCCTACCAGCAAAGAAAAATACTAACCTAAAATAACTGATTTTGGAGTTCTATAATCTTTGAAACTTATATTTGTAGATTCCCTTAATGTTGTTCATATCATCTTTCATGAGCGCACAGACAGACATGCATTCAACACCATCTCTCAAACTGTTTACTGTACAGATTGCTCTGTGAGGCTAACCAGTAAGAAATTCCCCATTTATAGGAAGGGAGAGAGAGCTCATATACCTTGTCACATATTCTATTTATTTTGTGGATCAGTCTGAACCACAGTGTAATAGCAGAGATCCAGTTTCACTGCATTGCTCAGGTATGTATTTATAACATAATGACCATGAAGGTGATATCGAATTAATACTAAGCTTGCACTTAAGTACTTTGCTAAATGAGACTAATTGATTAAATGCTCTCTGGGACAATCAGATCTGATTTATTGAAGTTGAATCACTTCTATTTCATCATCAAGTAGCAAGTTTTTTGTTGTTCACTGAAAATTATTATACTTTGCTTTACCAAGGCTTCTGCTGATTACACAGATTTTTTTTTTTAATTATTGTATAGTTAGCTTACTAAGAATTAGAAAGGGTTATTTGGGATTTTACAGAGTTTGCATAGAAGAAAAATAATGACTTCAGTCTAAATGCAGGAAAATATTCTGTTTTCCTGGTACATTTGAAATGTAATTTCATCTGGCAATTAGAGCCTATGAGAGACTTACTGGCTGGCTATATGAGGTTATGGCCATAATCAAACAGAGTCCACTTTAATTAATCTGATTATTATACATTTTGTGGTAAACTCTAAAATTGTTTAGCTTCACTGACAGTTATTATGAATAAACTTCTCCTTTACCTAGGGATGATTTCATAATGTGGAATTATTAATGGTTAGTCATAAGAAACTAATCAAGTTAGAAGCAACATGGAGTGAGGGAATGAACACAGAACCAGGAGCTAAGTTCCTCCATTAATTTGATACATGGTCTTGGAAAAAATCGCTTACTACTCACTGCAGTCCCTTGATTTTCCTTCAACTAGAGAAGGAATATTAATACTTATTTCCCTACTTTGTCCAAGTACTGGGAGAACTAGCTAATACACATATTTATGATTAGTGTTTAAAAAATGAGTTCTTTTTCTTAAATCAAATGTTTGTGTGTATATCTGTGTGTTTACCTGTGTACACAGATAATTAATAATGAAACTGGAGAACTGATTATGCTATTTATATTTTCAGCT
Source organism: Bucco capensis (assembly GCA_013396975.1). NCBI lineage: Eukaryota > Metazoa > Chordata > Aves > Piciformes > Bucconidae > Bucco > Bucco capensis. The sequence continues at coordinate 127,308 of VWZO01012801.1, forward strand.
GCCAATCCATTCATTTGGAAGGAACGGTCCTCTATCTTTTATCTATTTAAATTGCTCTTATCACTAATGATACTCAAATGAAATTATCCTCACAAAACCTGTGTGATCAAGTGAAGTACAGATTAAGACTGACACCCACCTTGCTACAACCTCCTTTTAGGTAGTCGTAGAAAGCAATAAGGTCTCCCCTGAGTCTGCTTTTCTCCAGACTAAAGATCCTCAGTTCCCTCAGTCGCTCCTCATAAGACTTGTGCTCCAGACCTTTCACACACTTTGTTGCTTTTCTTTGGATGCAAAGTCCAAAGTTTAGCTTCATCCAGGAGGAATCCAGTTCATCAGCTCTGAGATTCCCCTGTGATGTGAACCAAAGTGCATAGTGAGGACATAAGGGAGATCTATTTCAAAAGTGCCCTCCTGATCCAGACTAAAACACTGTTGTAGGCACACGCTTAGTCATTTAACAGATACACCTGAAAGGTCCTAAGTTCTTGACTGTGAGGTGGTCTTAGAATTGGTCATGAGATAAACTAAGGAGCTGCATGGAAGGAGTCATTCCCTAAAATTACATTAGTGTGACATCAGAAGTAAGCTATTTGGATTTTCTTTTATGAAAGATCAGAACTACTGGAAACTTGAGCTTTTGTGCCAAATAAAGCAGGTGAAGCAAATAATTCTTCACAGTAATTGTGTCAAAGTTTTAGTTAGAAATGAAATGAAAGGAAGCTGTGCCAGAAATGCTCAATGAAACTCATACAGAAAACCTAGCTTCAGACTTCTCAAGCCCACTGCATCCACATGACAACATTCTCTAAACTCACTTAGATAAACTCACAAAACACTGACAGGAGCTTTGTTCCAGCAGGCTTCATGCCTCATTGCATATCATCTGTTCTTCTGCAGCCAGTATAAACACATCTACAGTGTACAGTGTGCCTTGGTGAATTGCAGTGCAGTGTTGCGGTGTGTCTGTGCCTGGTTTGGAATATGCTCCTACTGCTGAGTAAGCCAACAGTGCACAGATCCAGCCTTTAGGATCACAGCACCATGACTGCACAATGCTCACAAAAACCTACTTCAGTTCTTCAGTAGTGCTGTTTATTAAGCATACAGTCTTAATTTCTCATAATAATGTTTCTTAAAGTAATCTTTAATGACACAGGACTGGTCTTTTCATTCTAATTCTTTTCTGTAGCTTTTGCAAAATGGCTTTTTAATGACTTCTATGACATGCAGCTCTAGTCAGTATTAGTTGTTCATAGTCTCAGATAACTCTTTTACTTGCCTGAAGGGTGTGCTACTTTCCTCAGGTGTAAAAATGCAAGTGAATATCTTTACTCTCAAAGTATAAAATGATCTCTGCTCTGGGATAAAAGGAAAATAGCAGGAGATAGGCATAATAAGCAATAATAAGCATAATAAATCAGTGATTAAATATTGAGTCTGTGTATTAACCAGTTTGGACCATTTTCCTTCCTTTCTACATACACATACACTGAGTTTACTGGGGACTTAATTTTCAAAACCATATTTTAAAATCACCTGTTACTTACGTTATAAATAAAAGATTTAATATTTTCTCTGGATTCTTATGACACAATAATTCTGGTCCAGCTAATACAATGAAAACTTTCAGCACTAATGTTCCAACAAGTAACTTCCCTGAATTCAATGTAATAAGCTACTTCTTCAAAAATATTAATGTATTTATTGACTCTTTGGGCACTGACTTGTGAGCCCTCAAAATAGCACTATGCAGTCATTTGAGGCTTTTTCAAAGAATTCCCTTTATTCTGTTATCCCTATTCAGACTTGCACTGAATTTGGCATTGGTTACATGTGGTGTAGAAAAAGGTGGTGTCTATTTTCTCAGTAATGAAAACGTTGTATGAATGTTAAAAAAAAACCCAAACTGCCTAGAATATGTATTTTTTCTTAAAGCACTTAGAAATCAGGGATTTTTTTTTCACCCAGAAAAAAGACAAAAGAAAAAGGAAAAAAGAAAAAAGACAGCAATCTGAGATTAAAATATGTTTCACATCTTTTATATGATACACTTTGAAAGGAATGGAATGTAGGCAAAAATATTTTTTCCTCCTGTTATGTAACTTTTATCTATTATAATATTCCCTGAGGAGCTCTGTGTGAAAAGGAAAGAAATAACTGTAATACTTCCAGTTAGGTGGTGAAAAGACAGCTGAAAATGGAGACAGTGAGCATTTTTGTACAGAATTAGTAAATTCAAGGGAAACAACATCCTTAAACTTTGGACAAATCTCAATCCCTTCAGGAATGAAAAACTTGTGGCCTCTAAAACACAACTAGTGTAGGTATGTATTTCACTTCTGATTTGCAGCAACATAACCTCTTTCTGAATGTCTGGTCATTGTGTATGGGTTTATTCCTGTAGTGTCTGAACAGTTTACCATCCTTCATGGGAGTTTATCATCCCAATATCTCTTTGAGTGTGGAAGTGTAATTTTTACATTAAGGAAAAACCAACAGTGTATGGTTTGGAATAGACTTTCTGTTACTTGTATTTGTAACAATACACTGGGGCTCATCATTCTGGAAGAGGACCCTTTAGAACTGAAAATTGTCAGCAAGACCTTTTGTGCAGGAGTCTCTTGATGTGGAAGGGGAGGCTTGCATGTGCTAGCACACCACGCTGTATTTCTGCTTGTTAGATTTCCAGTTCTGGATTGAATCCCGCCCTCTGATTCGGCAAACATTTGAAAACAGTCTGTTTCTGTTTTTTACTGGCTTATTGCTGAGCACTTCATCCTCTCACTGACATGTACCTATTCAAACTGCTCGTTCTACTCATGCACGGTGTGGATAATCTCTGAAGCTGGCATGCTAACAGCACTCTTGAGAACTGCAGCTGCAAGTCTAGCCATGGACTGAAAAGGGTGAGAATTATGCAAGCGCTCAATGGCTGGTTATCTATCAACTTGTGGTGTCTATTAGGATGAAGAGAATTAGACATGGTTGGATCCTTTTCTTAACATTTCTGGCTAGTAGAATGGAATGGGTGCCAGGATGCATTTGTACTATAAAGGAGAGGTGCTTGTAATGAGATAGAGGTTGGCAGCCAGGCCAAGTGGAAAAAAACCTGTGCAAGACACAAATACATAATGCACTGTCTAAAAATCATGAATATGGGGGAAATCACATGCACATGCTCTGGATCTGAGAGGCCATACATCAAATTGGGACTGGATGCCTCAGAGATGTGGAACCTGCTCACTCGATGGTCTATGCGAATAGCTCAGGGCACAAGTGGAGACAGCCCTGAGAGATTTGGGTTTTTGTAGCAGCCCTGCATCAGTAGTGCTATATTGGAGGATGTTCTCCAATGTCTTTTCTAAAGCAACTATGGCTTTCATTTTCAGCTGATTATAAACTGCCATAATTTCTTTACCTCAGACTAAGTTTATTAAATGTTGTGATACTACCCAGAGGTAGTATTCTCGGGACCAAGAGCTCTAAAAGCAGTAAGAACTTCTCTGAGCAAACCGCCAGACTAGTATGCTAAATGTTGGATTAAAAGAGGAAGAAGGGCAGGGCTTCAAATTTGTACTTTTTAATCAGTGATGTGTATTGTGTTTCTCTGGAAAAAATGAGATTTGTCAGACCTTCAAACTATTTGGATGATTAGTGGGTGAACAGTTTAAGAGTTGCAGGGTTGTTTTTTTTACTGTATGATTAACAAATCTTTTTGTTTGTGCATGCACTTAGATTGTTTTTTGTTTTCATAAGGGAAAGCAAAGCATTAATGCTCTTGTTTATGGAAAAATCAGAAGGTTGCAACACTGCAAATGGCTTTGGAAGCCTTTTTTTTTTTCCAATATTATTGCATCCTTGGTTTATGACTGATTACTGTTTTGCAAGCAGGGAAAGCAAGGATATTAGTTGGGTTTTACAAGCAAATGTAAAACTCTAGTGATTTGTGTGCTCCTGAAACATTTCATAACTTTGTCACCTTTTAACAGCTTGAGTTAATGTAAGTTTCACCTTAAAGTACATGTAATACACAAGATTGCATAAATGATATAAAGATGGGTAGAATTTGACCTTGTTTAGACACAGAATTTAGTTCTCTCAACTTGCCTCATAGTTCTCCCACCTAAGTGATGACTGCCATTGGACAGTTACTTTAGATGGGGCATAAACCACTACCTAAAAATATCAAAAAGTGAAAGATTCTAAGTGAGGCAAAATTTTTACAAGAGAGAAGAAAAACTCCAAGCTTACAGGAGCAGGTTCTATTCCTGTCAAAACATGGAAAATGTTGGATTATGTTACGTGGTTTGTTTCATTGAAAGGAACATGTGAAAGGCATCAAAGGACATGGCAACATCTGATGCAGTAAACAAAGTAGTTCTAGCATGTATCACACTCATTAGTAATTAACAATAGAAGATTAGGTTGAGATTTTTTTTAAACTGCTTCTCAAATTTCAGGCTGAGCATGAAGATATTTATAATGGAGTCAGTGCTCTTGCATTAATGAGCGGTGGAGTTGTTTTACAAGATTTCTGAATGTGGCTTCCATTAGTGCTGCTCTCAGGTAGAAATGAAAGGGTTTGGTTGTACATGTTGTGTCTGTTATGTTCAGAGGCATTGTTTCTCTGGGATTGTACTTCCTCAGGACGAACCAGTGTGTGTGGAGCGGGTGAAGGTATTATTTCACATAGCTTTGGCTGAATCTTTCATGATAAATCAGAAATTTCAAAGTCTTAATAACTGGTGGCTTTTAAATAAACTCATGTCCTACAGTGGTGAAGCACAGTCCACATCACCAAACGCAGTACAGATTCATAAAGTATAACACAATCTCAGTGACACTGATTGCAAGCTCGTAGATCCAATTAACATTCAACAATCACTGTTACTCTGAACGTACTTTTGTAAGAAGAGTTAGTCTTGATCTCCACCTGTAGAAGTTTCTTTGATTTGTTGTGCCTGAAGCAAACTCGTCCTAATAGAATCATAGAATCATAGAATCATAGAAGAGTTACAGCTGGAAGAGACCTTGAAGATCATTGAGTCCAGCCTTTGTCCCAACCCTATCAACCTGCTCTGTGGATTATTTCTTCCTTCTCTGCAAGTGCTGTTGCACTTGGCACTTGCACTTATAAGTGGAAGAGCAGATGAACAGAGTCCTGCATAGCTCATGGAAATTCCAGTGCAAAAATAGTTGCTGGGGGAATGCTGAGCAGCATGAAGGCAATGACTCTATCCTCTCTATAGATCTGCCACCTTCATTTATGCAGGACAATGGCTTGATGTTTTCTCTCCAATTAAATTTTCCAGCTTGCCAGGTAGTGTACAGCTTCTGTGCCTTTGGGCCAGCTGTCTGATAGACTGCATGCATCAGGCTTGCACAGCTGTTCTGACAGGAGAGGAAGTAAATCACCTCCTAAATATGCCACCCTGTAGGTTCTATAATTGTGGCATTCCCTGTTAACTGTACTTTAAATAATTTGTCAGCACAGAAGATCAAAAGGCAACAAGGTTTTGATCTACTGTTGAAGTTATTCCATTTTTACATAAGAATAGAGAATAACACCAACATATGTTTAAATAAATTGAAGACATTATCTTCAACTGTTTTAAACTGTTGTTTTTAAACTGTTCCTTATTGGGATAACAAGTTATATTATAGGCACCTGAAAATGAACTTTTGTTTTAAGATTCTGATTAGGAACTAATAAGAAGGTTTGGTAATTGCCACCAAGTCAGTCAGCCTGATACCTTGCCTCTTCAAGACAGGTGTATTCCATCCTGCCATAACAGGTTTAGTCATCAAAGAATGTTCCATTGTCATAAAATCCAAAACCCTTGTGACGGTACCAGACACATAGCCAGGAGTTGATATTCATTATTCATCTATTTCTGGCCACCCCACTTCCTTTAAATGGTAGAATGGAGGAAAAGATAACTTGAACACCAACATTTTTCACTTGTACCTCCAGGTCTTTATAGTCTTCCTTGATTCTGCCCAGGTTCTGACTCACAGCATCATTCATGCCCACGTGGAAAGTAGCAGTGGGTAGTAGTCGGTGCTTTTGACAAGCTGTGGCAGCCTCTCAACAATGTCTCAGATCTCAGCTCCTGGGAGGCAGCAGATCTCATGTGACTCTGTGTCAGGTCGACAGATGGGTGCCTCAGTGCCCTTTAACAGTCGCCCACTATTAGCACACATAATTTCTTTTTACAGTATCTACTATGTGCTGCTGGTGGAGTTTCTCTATGTAGAGCTTGGTCATGGGTGTCTGTTAAGTGTTAAAGTTTCATACCTGCTTTTGATGGTGATGTTAGAGGGTGGAGGATGAAGCAGAGTCCTGCTTTTTTGTGTCACTGAGGTCCAAGGTGCCTTTTTGTTAGTGTCCACTACAAGAATGTAGTTTTAAAAACACCTATCAGTCTGTGCCTTAGCTCCTCTAGTGCTGTGTAGCCTTGTGACTGTTTCTTGCAACTCAGCCACATAATGTAGCAGGTTGTCAACCTGCACACACCTTTTGCAGGTACTTAACCTTTACATCAGGAAAAGAGTCAAGTCACTTGCTGCAACCTACAGCCTATACTGTAGTATCCTTCCTATCTAGGTCCATCTGGGTGTATATTTCAGACTTCTCAGGGTCTGTCACAGGAACATTGGTTTTAGCTCTAAGGTGAGTGCCCGCTATTTTGGCAGACAGCTAGAGCACTTCCCTAGGCTATGGACCTACAAGCAGGATAGTGGGCCCTTCCTACATCTGCTGAAGCATTTAGCAGAAGCCAGAGACATTGTTCTGAGCTGGACATATTGCTCTATCTGAGTCAGTATTTCACTTCATGTGAAATGAAACAGTGAATGTTCAGGTTGATTCTGCAAGAAAGGCAAGTACAGTATTTCCCCCACTGACCTAGTTAAAGGATGAGTCATTGTCCCTTGTCCCATCTTTAGGCTGATATATACAACATTATCTACAGGCAGATAGCTTACATTTCAGTAGTAGTTAGATGGGTAATTCTTACAGCCATTTTAGAAATTCTCACTCAAGGTTTGGAAACATCTGCTGTGAATTCTATCCAAGGTCACAACAGATTTCTTCAGTGTACACCTTGCTTGTGGGCACAGCTTAAAAGTTAAGGAATGACTGGTGAGATGAAGGATGAGTTTCTGTGTGTCCTGGTTTGAGCATGGTGAGATCTCTGTCACTTATGCTAGGCACCTCCAAATTTGACTAGAAACAACAGGGACACCATGAGCAGGATGAAAAGAAACAAAATGGAAGGTATAGTAAACATGCTAAAGATCCTATGATCTATATTTGGCTTTTTATTGCAGCATGTTGGCCTCACTTTAAGACAACTAGAGTAGCAGCACTTCTTAAAAATTTCTGTACTGAAGTGGAAAAAAATTACTGTTGGGTTCCTAATTTTAATGAATCAAGCCTCACTGAGATGATAAGCTCCTTTACAGCTATCTGTGTCTGAAAAATGACATGAGTGAGTGTAGTAGAGGGTTTCCTGTCCTGCGATAATCTTCTTTTTTCTTTGAAAAGCAATGTTGTGTTTACCTAGTGACAGTGAAGAATGAGTTGTTCTCAGCTGTCAAATAGGAAACTTCAATTTGTGTTTGACCTAGAAACATTTAATGGTAATATCTTTCTCAGTGTCAGATAGGAAAGTTGAGGAAGTTGGAAGCAACCTATGAGATATTAAAAAAGGGTCTACTTCACAATGCATGAAAAAAACAAAATCATATTAGAAAGCAATAGGGAAAAGTGAAATAAGCTCTTTTATATATTTTTTTTTCCTTTCGACTGGTGAAGATATTGATAAAAGCAAAGTCACATGAACTAGATTTCTCGTAGAGTAACAGGCATTTTCTCCCAAGTGGGCTACCTAGGAACTACTGTACACAAAGCAAGAATATTTACTGTCTGCAGAAGTTAGAGGTGACAGCAAATTTTCTGCTAGTATTTCCAACAAGATGACCAAGGCTACCCCATCCTCTGTCTTAGATCTGTGAATTCAGAGATGCCAAAATTCTACAGGGAAGATCCCTACTGCATTGAACATCTCTGTAAGATCTTCACTAAGACAAACATTGCTGGACATTAACACCCTAGATAAATTACCTATTACTATCCAGTTCTTGTGTGTGAGATACAGAGAAAAATTACAGATGAGGCATTTTGTGTCATGTTACATGGTGACAGACTTGGTTTTGGCATAGTAACACATTTTGAATATGTTGTTAATTTTTCTCTTTCCACCATGAAGTGCTGTGACACATATTTATACTAAAGTTGTATCTGAATTTGAAGAACACTACGTAGTCTGCTTTGCTCGCTTTCATTTTGAGTGCTGTTGTGGCATACTGCACAGCATAATTGCTAGGATGCTTCAGCGTGATAAAGGTGTGGCTCTAGTGGACATCATGTTGCCTAGAAATACTAGATGTCTGCACTAACTTCTGCATATAAGGTTTTACAGTCTACTGAGTGCTCGTGCCTCTTTAAATAGTAACTTTAAGTAGCTGTTTAGGTTCACTTTTTTTGTAGTTAACCTATTTTTACACTGCTATATAATTACATAGCATAAGGTGTTTGGGGGTTTTTGTTTGGTTGGTTTTGGTTTTTTTTTAAATAATTTCCTGGTCATATAACTATTGATGTCTCTGGTTATGTGGATCCTGATTGTGACAGTTCTAGGACTCATTATATCTTGATACCTTAAGGCATCCATATATCACTCTTCTTTCTCAAGGCTAGGCACTTTCCATTATCCATAATTGATGGCTTCAGCCTATAGACATGGACTTATGTTGCATAGATATAGATATCATTACAGGTTTTTATATTTTGTATTCACTGAAAGGCTTTTGTCTTAAAGTGCAGTAGCTGTTCAATTGATATTCTTAAAAGAATAGTCAGTCTCTCAGAAGAGGAATCTGATTTTTTACAATGCCGTTGACTGCCCATGAATAATTTATGATTATGTCAGTCCAGTTCTAGTATTACATGCAGGCTGCAGTGCTTATTAAATGTATTTAATGACATTTTTAGCTAAGCAGCATTGAATACTGTTGTGGATTAAGTAATGGTTCTTGTTAGCATTTGGTTACTGCTGTAAACTTAGGTTTGTACAGCTTCCAGCTGCCAGGTATGTTTCACTCAGCTTGGTTATTTTACCATTTGGGCTTTTGGCAAACCACAACATTAACTAGGATGAGCTGGACTGTTAGATGTAGTGCAAGTAGGCTCTGAAGCCACTGACATATTTAAGTGGAATAACTAGATTTCGTTAGAGTTGCTCTCCACATATCATATGACTGAGATCTGACTCCACTTCAGTCACTTTAGTCAAATAAACAGCAATAATTCTAATGCAAATCAAGCTAAAATTTCATGTTGGAATGGCACAAAGTCTGAAGAAAGGGATTACAAGTAGTGTTTCCCTTGTGGATTATTTATACTTTTTACTAGAATTCTGTGAACAATAAATGATACATCCATACCTTCAAAGCAGGGCATACACTATGAAGGTGAAATAAATCTCTTTTTTTATTAGTTTTGAACCAAGCAAATATAAATAGGACAGCTTTAAGATGTTCAAAATTAAAAAGGAATACTGTCATTCAAAATGATAATTGCTGACAAAGCTTGTGTTGACAGTAAAATTCATGCCAAAAGAGCTTTGCAGTGTCTATAAAGAAATGATGGGGACTATTATGTAAGCTTTTGGAAATAATCAAGAGATAAGTGATTATTAATGAAAATAAAGTGAGTTTTCCCTGCTGCTCACAATTTAGAGGTATTTATGAGGAACAGGGTAAGTCATCAAATAAGATGCCATACTTGCTGTTGACAAAGATCTGTTCTGGAGCTTTACAGAACATGCATGGGCATAAAGAGTTTTTGGGCAGGTAGCAGCAGAGAAGACTGTTTAATAAGACTGAGGAAGAAGCAGGGGATTTGACAGTCTCCAATGTCCTTAATAAAGAATCTTTTATATGTTTGTCATAACTAAGTCTTATCCCTTCACTCTGAGTAGTGCTGCAGCTTGCACGCATCTAATCACACAAGGAGACAGGAGGTTTTATCCTGCTTATTTCCTTCTTCATTCAAGTGCAATTTGGCCTGAGATTATGATGATTCACAATGCACTTTATTAGAAACATTGAACAGAAAACCAAAAAATTTCTGTCCTTGTCTACAAAACCCATTAAGAATTGATTCTCCAGAAACCCATGAAAAGAAATAAACAGAAAAACAACAGAAAATTCAAGGTCTCTAAGCTGAGAGAAGTCTGAAACACAGAACAGTGAGATGCAGATGTGCACTGAAAGTGGAAGTATTTGGAGTTCATTTGCCTTTACTAGAGAAGCGAGATCTGAATGGTGGTGAACTTCTTGCAGAAGTAAATCTAATTTTGAGGCTGGAGGTAGCCCATGCATGGACATGCTTTTAAGAGAGCATGCAGATGCCTGGGGAGAATGTGGAAGTCCCTGAAGAAATATATCTGATCAAGAAGTTATTTTGAGTTCAGTATGAGTAAGTTATTGCCTGGTTGCTATGACCATAAACAAGGACCTTTCAGATAAAAGGTCACTTTGATACCATCAACACACTTTGGGTTCAGACCAGTTTTAACCTAAGAAAAATGGAGTATGTGGCACTGGGCTTTGTGAAGATCACTCAGCTCTTAGAAGTCTTAAAAGATCTAAGAAAGAATCTCTGCTTACAATACAATAAAATCAATGTTGAACCCTCAAGTTCTACAAAGGGTTCTTTTCTAGAATCATAGAATGATTATGGTTGGAAAAGACCACAAGAGCTCTGAGTCCAACAGTCCACCCAACACTACCATGCTCACCACTAAACCATATCTAATATTATGTAAGTTTGCTCATGACCAGCCTGAAGGTACAGATTCATAACATTACATTCCTGTTAAAGATGACTCTGGGAAAGTAATTAGAGATGCCTGGGCCTCTGGTTCAGTAATGTTAAGCCACAGAGCCTGGTTTCAGCAGAATAATAAGTGTGACAATCTGTAGCATGAGTAAATGAGGGTTGTTTTTTTTCTTTGTCCTGTTAGAACAGTTGAAATATTCAACTACTTTTCCCATAAGGTCTGAGGAGTAATTGTCAGTAGAAGCAGAACATCAATACTAAAGATTAAAAATTGCCTGAGGTGCAAGTAACTATCTTCTTTTCCTCCTTACTCGTTAATGTGGTTAATTTTTCTTACAGTTGGAGGTAGATGTTATTTTACTTCTATCAACACTTACTTTTTACACATCTTTTCTATCATAAATATGGATCAAATTAATCTATCATTTATGTCTTTTTTTTTTTTTTACCTGTCTAGGACTGAGTGTGCTTTCATTGTTTAATTACAGGATTTGAATGGCTATAGTAAAGATACGTGGGTTAGTGTATTTAAGCTATTTCTGATCCTCTTTAGGAAATCGCTTGTTTTGCTACAGTGATGCCATTCTTGGCACCACTTTCAGAAGCACCAAATTCCTACAGACTTACATGCTTGGAAGAAAATTATTAGTACAGAAAGGGATAGAAGAAGACTAAGCAGCATGTGACTGGGCAAACTGCTGGTGAAGAGGAAGTTGCTTGTGAGCCAGCAGTGCATCCTGGCAGCAAGGAAGGCTGGCGATATACTGGAATGCATTAACAGGACTCCAGTTAGATCAAAGGAAATTATTATTCCTCTTTATTTGACCTTTCTAAACCACTTCTTGAATGTTTTGTCCAGTTTTTGGCTACTAATAAAAGAAAAATGATAAACTGGAGCACATTCAGTGAAGAGTCACCAAGATGTCTGGGGAGCTGGTGCATTTGCCCTGCGAGGAGAGGCTGAGTGAATGGGGCTTGTTCAGCTTGTGGAAGAGTGGAAAACTAACACTGGCCTGCCAGCAACTATGAGGAGTTTAGTAAGAAGTCAGGCTCTTCACTGGGGTGTGTGACAGGAGAATGAAATGCAACATTTGTATGCTGAAAAAGGAAGATTCAAAGTGCTAGATATAGGGAGAAACTTTTTCAAGTTGAGAACAGCTAAGGATGGGAACAGTGATGCTGGGCAATCTTCATCAAGACCTGGCTGGTTAAAGCCCTGAGCAGCTTGGTCTGACATCATGGCTCACCCTGCTTTGTGCAGGAGGTTGGTCCAGTGAGGTTCTGAGTTCCCTTCCAACTTAATCAGTCCTACAAGCCTGTAGAATAGAAGAGTTCTGCAGGCGGTTTTAAAATCCCCTGTGAGTCATATCTTGGCCATCTGATTTCCTCAATCAGTATTCTATTATTGCCATGTTTAAGATGATAGACTGAAAATGAAGACAGCTAAACTGGTCTTTAAAATGTATACCTGAACAAAAACTATCTCCAAGATGGCCTGTCAGACCTTGGAACCAGATGTCCTGGAGCAACCAGGTCCTATATTTTCTGGATGCTTCCTGAAGGCAATTTAGGCAAAAGCAGAAAAAGTTTGGGTCTAATCTATTTTTCTTGCTTGCTGTCCAGTCCTTTTGAGCTAGAAAGGGACTAGGGACAGTAAGATCACAGAATCACCGAATCATCAAGGTTTGAAGAGACCTCTAAGATCATCAAGTCCAACCATCCTTTCCTTTCAAGTATGCCATAACTGGGGAAGGGAGTGCTGAACCAAATGCATTCTGAATTGCTTTTGATTCATTGTGCAACATGAAATTTAACCTTTAGCTGTTCTCAAATGATGTATTAAGATATATCAGTGATGCATCAAACTAACACACTAATGTTCTAGTCCTCACAGTGATCTAACTGATTGAGATGTCACTAGACCAAGGACTTTTAAATATGGGCCATTTTGAGATATGAAGAATGTGATTAAATAGACCAGGTGTCAATTTTGGGACCACATTTCTCCAGCTGGCTAGTAACAATGAAATGTATTGTAAGCCGAAATGAGAAAATCTGAGTTACACAATGAAGTTAAATGTTTGTGAAGAAGCAATTAACTGACTTCCAGCCCACCTCTACAGAAAGTGCAATGCTGCCTTGGAAGGCTGTTTATTTTAGAGAATCCTGATGCTAATTAAAAGAAGACTCCATACTCCAGGCATACACTTTTGGGAGTTCTCTGTCATCTTGGCATCCTGCTGTGCCCAACACCTACAGCTTTGTCCTCCTCTAACATTTGCTGTCTTACTGACTTCATCTTCACTTTCACCTTTTTAAACTATTTTTTAGGAATGAAGTAATTTATCAGAAACAACTCACATCATTTGCATCCTATTAAGAAACACTTTGAACTCATTCTTTATGACTGTTAACAATGGTGACAATCATTTTCATTTGCACAGAAATTCATTCCAAAGCTTCTAATAAATTGGTATTCAGTGACAGGTGAAGAACTGTAATTCCATTACTAAATTGCGGTCATTTCAAAAGGTCAAAATAAGCAGCTGTTTAATAACTTTGCTCTTGCAGAAAGTGATGTGGAAAGTTTCAATGTAAGAGATTGTAAGTGTTTCCTTTTTATGCATCTTAATAGAGAAAAATAATCTTCAACTGAATAATAGTTTTCAGCATCCTTAGGCAGTTATGATTCAGTCCTAGCAGGATATAAAAATGCAAGTGACAGGGTAAGATTCCCCGTCACCATAATGCACAGATATTTGCTAGAGGTGTTAACATATCTGTCTTGCAGTACACTTGGAAAAGAAGCCACTTGCCAATATCAGGTGGTTTGGCTTTCTTGTGTAGTGCCTTCAGTCATGTGTGGGTGGATTCAGAGAATCTAAGTGGACTGACTGGGGAGACATGAAGATGATCTATTTACTCATAATCTTCACTCAGGAATTAAAAGCAGATGGTAAATCAGAAGTTTTCTTTGTCTAGTCACTGGGAAATTATGCTCAATAGTGATGTTTTAAAGATGCAATTGTAATCAGAACAATGCTTCATTTCACCTGCTGAAAGATTGATTACAAAATGACTACAGAGATGTAAAGAGCATACAATCAAAACCGTGGGGAATGCATCAGCTCTTCTCTCTGAGTCAGCTCAATGCTTTGTGATACCGTAGACAGTATTTGCTACTCCTGATGCTGTCATGGGCAAGATGTCAGCCACAGTTGCTTAGGAGGACCATTTCTTCCCTGCAGTAGCTTCCATGTTCTCCAGCTCAGCCTCACCCACTGTGGTAGCAGCAGGACTGAAGGACTGCTCAAGGGAGAGAAGCTGCATGTGATATTGAAATTGCTGGATCCCTTCTCTAGCCACGGCTACCTCAGTAGTCTGCTTTTACAGACAACTTTAACTTATACTTACAGTAAGGTCCATATCTCCTGGCTTGCTGTTGTAAAACCAGTGTAAATGATAAAATGGTAAAATTAGAATAGATAGTTCTCCCCTTGAGGATATCTGCTTTTGATGATGCTTCCTGTAAAAATTTGGAGAGGGGACTAAACACTTCTTTTTGACCCAGTTTAGAAAAGAAATCATGTTGAGGCAGTCCAGCTTTCAGACACAGAGAAACAGAGATTGTTAGTGAAGTTGGTGCTAAAGAAACATAAATATTTATTTCAGTATGGAGGATGGATTTCTTTTTAAGTCTTGATGTTGAAAGCTTCAGGAACCTAAATACAGTACAAAAAGTCTAAGAAAAACCCCTATCAAGAAGCAAGAAATCCACAGAATTCTTACAAAATTACTTGTCTCCTAATTAGCATCAGTTCACATGTCTGTATTAGTGCAGATTGTACATATAAAATGATAAGCAGGCAATTTTCTTTCCCTCCCTGTTGTATAGAACCCTGGATTTATTTTTTTTTTTACTTCTCACATCAATAGCCATTATTCCAGCAGAATCAGAGATTGTTTAGTTTGATGTGAGTTCAATATCCTAGAGAATTCAAGAAGTCCCTAGTTCTGGAGATTGAATGTCTCCATTTACTTGAAGTTAGATTTGTTTTGTCACAATGCTAATGGTATGATAGCTAGCTGATTTAGCAAGCATCTTTTGCCTCATATAATAAAGAAACAACTTGATATAATTTTAGGATAAGTGTTTCTGTACATGGATGCCTGTAGATGTGTGTGTTTATACCTATTTAACTATCCATACACAATTTTGATTTATATGGTTAAAGAAATCCACAGGGTGATACAGGTACTTCTGCATTCCCTCTCTTACTCTCTCCATTTCCTCCAAGGAAAGACTACTACTCTTTCTTTCTCCCAACTGAACTTAAGGTAAAGAGCTATAATTTAGGTTCACATGACACTCTGAAGCATTTATTTGGCTTTGACTGCTAATAACATCTAGATGTTTAGATGCAGTATTTTAAAGCAGCATAGTTTTGAACTAGAGCAAATGATAAGAAGTACTTTAGGTGGAAGCAGTTGGGCAAATTCATCTGGTGCTTCTTATAGTTTTCAAAAGCAGAACACTTCACAGCTGCTCATGAATGCATCATGTTTCTATTTCAGGGTATACCTCCTGGCTAGTAAAAGAGCTGCAGAACAAGCCCAACACAGTGTTCAAATGCTTTGAACTTTGCTAGGTCAGAACTCTTTCAAAGAATGAGCAGAGCTAAGTAAGGGCCATGTGCATGGGTAAGGTGCGTCTCTCACATCCCAACTACTTTTGAAGTAGCTTTGTTGAAAGAGTAATATGTGCAGTTTGGTGTTCTTCCTTTTTCATATAAAAACAGATGGTGGATTTTTTTTTAAGTGTTCCTTAAAGGTGTAGATTTTACAGCTTAAGCTGCATTAGACAGGTTCTCAGCTTAACAGAGTAGTTTTTGTGTCCAAAGTGTTCTTTTCAGGTGCATGCTGTACCTGAGAGCACATTAAGAGTACAGATAGAAACTAGGGAAAGGCACTGTTAATTTTGTCACTCCACTGAATTTCTGTGTTTTGTTGACTTTCTTATGGGGACAATGTGCTATGGCATTTCAGAAAGGATTTTATTTTGCTCCTTCCAAATTTCAATTGTAAAAAGAATAGTGTCCCGGTTTGGGAACAATTGGGGGGAAAAAACAAATAAGAAGCCTCCCCCCACTCCCACAGAAAAGGGAGGAAATAGAACAAACCACACACATACCCAAGGGCAAAAGTGATAAAGAAGGACTTTTTAGAAAGAAAAACAGTGAATACATAATCAGTAAACCTTCCAGCCCCACCACCACAAAACTGCAAGAAATCTGCAAAATACGTTACAGATGGGGTGAAAAGGAGATACGGTGAGCTGGAATGGTGGATGGAAGACACCAGGATGGTAGATGGAGTTGGATGATGTTGGATGAAGAAGACACCTCGCATGGTCTTCTCTTCTCCCAGCCAAGACGGAGATGCTCCTTCCCCATGGTGTCCAGAACAAAAAGGGAAATCACGTGAAACGCTGCAAGATTTTATAGAGTTTGTCGCATTGTTCACGACATACTTCCTGGCACTCCGCTCATTCTATCCATCTCCATGCTGGGGCTGTGCGGGGCTGTGTCACCTCTTTGCTCTGTGTTGCTGCTGTAACTGCCGCTGCCACAATTCTTGCCACTTTTGTGCCACTCTGGCCTCAGTCTGCCCTGTCCATGCAGAGCTGGGATGTGCTGATGCCTCTGGGAGGTGGGTACAGGGCTGCGAGTGGCTGGCAGGGGCTGCCGCGATGTGCCACTTCTGTGCTGCTGGTCTGCTGCTGCTGCCACGGCTGCAGCTGCCAGCCCTGAAGAAGGGGAAGGAGTTAGTTCTGCATGGTTGTAGTGCCAGCCCGCTGGAAGAAGGGAAAACTCCCACCCCAGCCGTGCGGTAAAGAGTCCCGATGCCCCCCCCAGAGTTCAAAACAAAAACATAACAGTCTGTGGAGTGAAGGAGGAGGAGAAAAATGGATACTAGCTTCTTGTTTTTACATACCCCACAACAAGGAGTTATAGGCATTAGAGCTATGTTTCACTTAGCAGGGGTGTAGTTCTGTATTTAGTCAAATCAGAAGAAAGAAACACAAGTCTCTTTGTCTTGTGTATATAGCTGGCATCCATAGATGCTCCAGCATAAGATGCATTTACTGTTTCTGATAAGAATTTGGTAGATCAGTAATCAGACCAAGGATAAAAGAATTTGCATCTTGTGTTCCATCTATAGTTTTACTAGTGTTTTTTTAGTATAAATTCAGAATGTGACTGGAGAACTCAATGGAAGAAGAACTTCAGGGTTTGCTAAGAAAAAAAGATAGCATCTTTGGCTCAGGAAGTCCTCAAGTTGCTAGAGTCTGAGAAAAGTATGTTTGGCATTTTCTTATGATTTTTATAGGCATCTACTTCTGAGAGTAGTAGCAGGCTCTTATGTCTTCATTTGACTTTAGTATGGTTATTTGTAAAATTGCTAGTAGTACCAAGCGTAGAAGAACTGAATCTCTTGCAGGGCATGAGTATATGCTATTCAGACATATACAAGAGTGGATAACTCTAGCTATAGCAGAAAACAGTATGTCAGGATGAAGAAGTTATACCTTCATT
Organism: Bucco capensis; assembly: GCA_013396975.1. Classification (NCBI taxonomy): domain Eukaryota; kingdom Metazoa; phylum Chordata; class Aves; order Piciformes; family Bucconidae; genus Bucco; species Bucco capensis. Next base: position 144,816 of record VWZO01012801.1, read on the forward strand.
GAAATACCTTGCACATTCTTTAGTAGGACAAAATTAAGAGGAATAGCCGTAGAAGATTTCCCCCAGAATGTTTCTTTGTCAGATTTGGGTGTCCAGAGGACAATAATCCACTGAGCTGTTGACATTTCTACTAGGTGCAGGAAGAGCAGTTTGGGATCATGCTTCTATCTTGCCTTAGCAAGATAGAAAACATTCATATCCTTAAGTGAACAATTGGTTATTGTCTTTCCCAAATATATAGGAAATTAAAAACGAATGGAGTGTCATTTGAACAGACTGCCAGGAAGGGATCTAGAGTAGTGGTACGTGAACTTCTAAAGAAATTGTGTAAATCTAAGATGGAACTAGAATTCATAACTAAATGAAGACATGGATGTAATAATCTATGTCGACATGTAACTGGAAAGAAGAAAAAAATTGGTAAAAAAAATGGGAAGATGAACTACAGATAGCATCATATTGGAACTGTTGATAATTAGAATAATGACTGACGTAAATGAAGACTGCTAATAGCAAGATTTTTTTCATTTTTCCTATGGGAAGCAGCATGACAGTTTGGGGTTTTACATCTGTTCAAATCTTTCGTGTAATGAAGTAAAACACAATTTCATTTACTATTTGATATGTCTGGTTCTGATTGCTACTACTCTCTCAAAAGATTTTACCATTATTGCATTGTAGTAGGAATTAGATCAAAATCTATTTTCCAAATTTTCATCATTTATACAATTGCAATGTGATGAAAAGTATATTATTTCTGATCTGTGAAACATAGTTTTTTGGTTTAGGGGCATTTTTAAACAGAATAGAGTTGTACATGCTGCAACTAGCGGGAAAAACCCCTGTTCATTTTCCAAGAAGTTTTAAGTACTGTTATGATTCAGGGTAGGCTACTCTTGCTAAAAGAGGAGGACCAAATGGATTGACTTGAAAGTGAGTAAATCAGGAAAAGCAGTAACAGCTGCTGAAAATAAATTGTGCAGAAACAAAAGCAAATATAAAATAAGAGCATTTGGATTTGTAAGTGGAGGTGGTTGTCAGGTGTCTTAGAATAAATGACATGTTGACATTGTGTTTGGAAATTATAGCACTTTTTTTTGTTGGTATGAGAGTAGCTGTGAAAATCCTAATACCAGTAACTCATTCAAAAGAACTTTATGCTAAAATAGCCATAGTGAGAGAGAAACTGTGACTGCTGTGTTATAAAGAAATAGAGTCACTTGTGAGTCACCATTTAGGATTTCATTTGAGGGTTGATTTTATTTTTTTTAATTTTTTTTTTTGAAAGCAAAGCTGTGTCTTCAGAATACCTAGAAGCTGTTATACAAAAATAAATTCATTTAGGAATAATATAACTTTTATTTCTGCGAATTCATCACACAGTCTTTCATGGAGTTACAGCACTGCTTGCTTTCCTGTAGTCTTGTCTTGATTCTCCTCTGTTATTAATGTGGGTTTTTTTCACAAGGTCCTTTTCTTTTTCATGAATTTAAATTTCCATTTACTCACATCCATATCTTAGGAGGCCTGTAGTTCCCAGGAGTTCTTTTTATAATATCTCTGCACTGTTTGGTTGACATTTTCATGTCTAAGCAAAGATTAGTAACAGAGATTAGAGGGACAGAGCTCTACAGTATGGGAGGACTAAGGAGACAGTATCCTATTCTGAAAAAAAAAATTGTTGTGTTTAAAAGGAGGCAAGGGAAGGATTTTTTTAAGTTAGTCACTATTCATAGGTATCCTTCTTTCTCTGATATCCTAAAGAAGGTATCTGTCTACAGCCCTACCACATCATGTGCCACTGACAGTCAGTTGCATCTTAACAGCGGCTTAGACTGTCATTCATAAAGATAAACTTATTTTTCTCTTTAGTCAAAATTTCTGTCACCAAATTTTAAAAAGGGGGAGGAGAAGGAGGAAGAAGGAAAGAGTACGAAGAATGTGTCAGGATCCTTCTGTCAGGGAAGAGGTGATGGCTTAAAAATAAAATTCAGCTTCCCCTTTTTCACCAGTGTGCTACAACTTAATTTCCAAGATTCCTATTGGTATGTAGTAACTGAAGTGATCTTTGTCTATTGCCCTGGTAGTTGCATGGAGAAATGTTTAGAGCAATTACAGAAACTGAAAACCCAGATGCAGCTACAAAGAATTCTCAATGCATTATTTAAAAGGGAGGAGAAGCTTAAGTTATTAATTAGTTACTAGACATTAAAATACCTATTCAGATCAAGACTCAGGCTTTGGCTTCCTGGTGGTCCCAACAACGGAAACTAGCTGAAAACAGGAAACCAACAAAACAATCCTCCTTGGCAAAAAAGTTACTTTTCCTGTTAAGTCTGTGTATGTAAACATCAAACTAACAAAAGGAGTTTGAATAATTGGTTTGAAGCCTAATCTTTACGAGGGAGTTCACAAAGTTTTTCATTGATGCATAATTCATTCCATTTCCTCAGAATTATTTCTACTGCAAAATTTCAGCCATAGTCCTGTTCCCAGAAAACTCAATGTGATTAAGAAATTTTAAAGAAATCTTCTCAGCTGCAGGGAATTCAATGCAAAAAAGACCCCAAATAAAAGATTTTAAAAATAATGGGTTTCTTTGGTAAATGTAACCTGAATGACTTAGAAACATTGGCTAACTGAAGGTATGAGGAAACACATTGGATTTGTGGGGAAAATATGTATAGTATGTAGTTTCCTCCCGCAAGGTACAGATAGAGGTGGGAAGAAAGAAGGGCATCCACTTTCTGCAGACTTGCTGAAATGGGGACTACTACTCTAAGTCAAATGTTTGTTTAAGGCCTCTACATTTTTGTCAGTGCATTTACTGACTGATTAATTGATTTATTTTTAATAAGTACAGCTGGGAGAGGAGATATATTGAAAGACATTGATTACGTATCACAAGCCAGGTTAGTGGAAAAGGCAAGATTGTGAATAATATCCAAATTTTCCTAAGTAAATAGGTTCTCTCATGATTATTCATCTGGGTTTTTTTCATCTGAAGATGCAGGACCATGCTTTCTGTTTGTTTGAAATAGTAACAGGAACAGTAATCAGAGGACTCCATTGTGCCAGACATCATACACAATGAATGGAAGAGTTCCTCCACTTTTCAAGACCCTGCCTGTTCAGGTGGCTGCTGCATAGGCTGTGCTTCTGGCTACTATTCCAGTTGACAGAAAGGTGCAAGAGTAGACACGCATATGTGGTATACTGTGAACCACACGATTTCCATTCTCAATGATGTATGGAAATGTGATTGGAGCTTTAGCTCCTGACCTGCACACAGTTCTTAGAAAAAGCCATGATGAAGAATAATCTTTAGAGTGTTCAGCACTTCCTATTACCAGTGATGTTGAACTGGATGGAGTGGAGCTTGGAGGCTGGATGAATGTGTTTTGTCATACTTTTCTGTTCTAAGCCTAAGCTGCAGCTGGGTATGTGGATCAACACATAGAGAGAGGTTGGGCATGTCTAAGCTACAAGTAGTATAAACCCATTGTGTATAGCTTCAAATGGTAGTATGAAGCCAGTAATATAAATTCTTAAATAGGCTGTTCTCAGACAACAGCAGAAGAAGGAAAAGGTTATGTTAGGTTGTCAAAGGTTAGGGCTGAGCCAGCCTCTAAACAAAGTATGCTCTCTGTTAACCCTTCTCCCTTCCCAGAAGGGGAAGAGAAAGGTAACTTCCAAAAGTGCAGTTACTGAGAAGATACTTTGCTGAAAAGTAAAATCACTGAACATAGTTCTGTTCTAGCTCAAACCGGGACATAGGCTTAGTACGATGATATAAAATTATTTTGGAATAATGCTATGGCTTATTATTAAAAATATATATTCCTATTGTCTGTTTTACCATAAAGATGAATCTCGCCATGCAGAAACATCTCATTTCTTTTTCTGGTTTTTAGTGTTCTTACAGCAACCTTTTAAATTCTGTTCACTACATCTCTGCTTTCATTTCACTTTCCAAGTATTCCCTCTGTTGCATCAGTCATGAATATAAAAAGAACTTTAGTACTGTAAAGTTGTATTTAAATCAAAGGAAAAAACAAAGAGAAAAAAACAAACAAACAAAGAAAATAAGAAGATATTTGGAACACGAAGACAAATGACTGCTTAGCTGAATGTCCTACAATCATAACTCTTTAATACCTCGTTCTACCTTCTTCACTCACAAAAATAGAAAATGGTACTTTTCTGTTTTTTCAAGTGTTCTGCTTTGGGTGACAGTGGCTTAAGCAGTGAGACCAAGAAAGGTGAGTTCGTTTCTGACAAGCAAGCATGCCTTTCTGCCTTTCTGATCACCTCTGTTCCTACAGCTGGGAGACACCTCAAGGAATGTGGGAAAGAAATGATCTCAAATTTCATTCTCCGAAATATCAGTAAACATCGTTACAGATATGGTGCATTAGCTGCAAGGATGCAGCAACAGCAGCTGCCATGATCTGCTTGTGTCTTGAGGAGTCATTGGAGAAAGCTGTTCACCCAGTTCTCCCTGCTTCAACTCTTGTATGGTACAAGTGTAAATTGCCTCCCCTTCAGTCCTGTCTCTAGGTCTTTCGCAAGAAGTCTTTGATAAGCAACATTCTTCAGGTAGATTTGGTTCCAGAGTAACTACTAGGAGGTATGAATGTATATGGAGTCTTTCAGAAAGTACTAAGGAATAAATGCAAAACATTTAAGAGCTTCAAACAAATAAGGCTTCATCTCCCTTTGACTATTAGTCCAGACACACATTCCTTGCAAACCATGGTTTATATTATCAGTGCTGATGTCACTTCCTGCCTGTGAAAATGAATTCAATAGGCTGAGCAAATCTGGTATACAAAAATCACTTTGCATGCCTTGACATATGGTACATCATTAGCTGAATCTCTGTCTTATGCATAGGTCAGTGGGTATTAATCTGTGAGGAAATGGAACTACGGTGACTAGTAAGTTTGTGTAAGTATGAAGAAGACATGCAGAAGAGAGGAAGATGTGCAGAAGAATGGAAAGCATTTTGAGTTTTAAACTTTTGTTCTCAGAAGTTCTGCTGTTCTGTTTATGAATTTTATCTCAGACAGCTGTCCTGAACAGCACGTTTTTTGTTTCTGAGTAATTTGTTGAATAGGGAAAGAGTATTGTGAGCTTTATATACACTGAAAAAATTTGACTTCTGCATAAGTATTTTTGAGCCTGTATTTCAGGAAGGCTGTTTTTTGCCCTTTTTCAAAAGATGAAGAATTTTTAAAGGAAGCTTTCAGCTCCATTTCTAGATGAAGCCAATGCATAAACAAAGGTCAAGCAAAGCATCTAAATCTTTTGGCATTTTCTTACTGCTGAGATGATATGCTCTTTTCAGTCTTTCCATGAGTCAGACTTAATGAACAAATCTGGTGGGTTCATTGGCATATGTTCACCAGCAAAAATCCTCAGTGATAAAGGCTGGTTATTCTGCTTGTCAAATAATTCAGTAAAAACACTGTGGGAGAAGAGGTTTTCCTCTGCAGGGCTGCTAAGGAAGCTAAAATGTTTCTCTTTTTCATCTTTGTTTGATTTTTCATTCAGCTAATGAAATAATTGCAAATCAAGTCTTAAAAGTATGATTACTTTATTAATAATGGATGGGCACCATTAGAAAGGGCTAATCAACCTGTTAGACTGTTCTTTAATAGTGTGTGCAACATAATGTTAGCATCATGAAGCTCTCATTTGAAGGGATATTTTCCCCAGTGGTTGCATTTTCATTATTACTGATTCATCTACTGCAAGTAGTAATTTAAATCCACTTCTCAACCAACTATTGGTATGAACTGAAATACACTGGACTGGATTTTCAACAAGTGTAAGGTAATGTAGCTTTATTTAACTGAGTTTGATTTATATTACCCAGAATTTTGAACTGCACTTTGAGTTCTCAACAGGACTTAGAATCTCTCACCTGCCCACAACTACTTTCAGTGTACTCCTCATGTCTCCTGTGCCCACCTCCTCTCTCCACTGCCTGCCACACTGGGGCACTGCCTTTGTGTTGCACAAACCTCCATTTCTGTTTCTAGCCTTCATTTCAATTTGTGTAAATAAGCTAAGCATGGTGACAACTCAAATTTAGCTAAAACAGCAGACTGATACTGGATTTTAAAAAGAATTCTTCCTGTGTATTCATGTGTTTTAGCCTCTAACATGCAGCAATAGTTTCAAAATGCCTTATATATTCAACAGTTTGGACATGGAGTATTAGTAAAATTGAATGACCTTATGATGTGTTTATCAACTACAGTGAGAGCTGGGTGGCATTCCTGAGGTATCCACACTCTTCCCCTTAATGTCTTTCTTTTCAGTAAATACGTAGCAACAGCATAAACTGGGCAATATCTTTAAATGGAAGTATGTAAAATGAAAGGACAGAGTGAAAGACAATGGGCTGAAAGCTGCTTTGGTAATGGATGAGTGTTTTGTCAGTCTCAGTTTTTATTAGTGAGAGTATTTGAAGTAGACCTTGTCAAGCTATACACTGCAAATTTGCTAGTAATCTGGTGAATTCCTGTCATTTGTTGTTTAAAATGTACCCCACAGCTCTGGCAGTATGTCTCAGCAATAATAAAACCTCTTTTTTATATATATAAATATGTATATAACATAGGTGTAATTCTTACACACATAATAGTAATATATGAAGTACATATGCACAAATGTATACATTCACTGTATGTGTTTATAAATGTATGTCCTTCCAATAAATCCAGTAATTACAAGAAACTCTGCAACTCCTGTGTGTTGAATTTTGGCAAGATTTTCAGAACAATTTTCTTAGTGTTTATATGTTTCTTTGCAATATTTGGCCACTGGGAAAAAACTGTCCCCTAGAGGTGTTTTTGGCTGAATTGGTGGCCTGAGGCCAATTGGATGAGCTTTAACAAGGCCAAGCACTGGGTCCTACGCTTTGGTCTCAATAACTCCATGCAACAATATAGGCTTGGGGAAGAGTGGTTGGATTGCTGGCTGGCAGAGAAGGACCTCAGGGTGCTGGCTGATAGTTGACTGAACATGAGCCACCAGTGTGCCTAGGTGGCCAAGAAAGCAAGAAAGCATCTTGGCCTGTATCAAAAATAGTGTGACCAGTAGGACCAGAGAAGTGATCATGCCCCTGTACTCAGCACTGGTGAGGCTCCATCTAGAATACTATGTTCAGTTTTGAGCCCTCTGTACAAGAAAGACATAGAGGCATTAGAGCGTGTCCAGAGAAGAGCAATGAGGTTAGTTAGGGGTCTGGAGCACAAGTCTTATGAGGAGTGGCTGAGGGAATTGGGTTCATTTTGTCTTGAGAAGAGGAGACTCAGGGGAGAACATATCACTCTCTACAACTCCCTGAAAAGAGGTTATAACGAGATGGGGATAGGCCTCTTTTCCAGGGTTAACAGTGAGAGGACACAAGGAAATGGCCTCAAGTCGCAGCAGGGGAGGTTTAGATTAGATATAAAGAGGAATTTCTTTACCGAAAGGGTTGTTAAGTCTTGGAATAGAAATTTCTTTACTGAAAGGGTTGTTAAGTCTTGGAATAGGCAGCCCAGGGCAGTGGTTGACTCACCACCCCTGGAGGTCTTTAAGAAACATTGAGATGTTCTACTTATGGACATGGTTTAGTGGCATGTTAGTGATAGGTATGGTTGGACTGGATAATCTTAGAGGTCTCTTCCAACCTTAGTGATTCTGTGATTCTGTGAACTGGGCTGTTTTCTGCTCCTCTGAGTGCCTTGAGAAAGAACTGCAGGATCTCATAGCACTGCTCAGGAAAGGGAATGAAGGACGTCTTAAGGCAATAAGTATTTCTGCAGCTGGAGCTAAGTCATCAGTGCCATTTATACATATGCCTTTGTGTGATGTCAGCCCTCACAAATCCTGGGAGAATCCCAAACATTGGACTCTATCACTGTGTACAGAATGAACAGCAATGGAAAAATCTCTAGTGCCTCCTGCCAGGATGTCTTTTATGTTGACATCTGCAAGAAGGGATTCCTTGTGAGCTCTTCAGATTACAGACTGAAATCATCCCTCCTTTAATCTTGGCCACATCACTTCTCTGTTCTGTCAGAACTGAAATGAAGACTTAATACTGAAAACTTCAGATTTCCAAAACAAGAAGTATTACACAGAAATGTTGTTTAGCTAACAACAGTTATAAATCCCATGAAATAATAGGCTGGATGAGCTTGTAATCTATCTACACACGCACTCTGATGTGAAATGCTTGGAAAAACACTTGACAGGCTGCAAAGAAAATCATGAATTCACATGAAAATGTGCTTTTTACAAAATTCTCTTACAATAAAACAATGAAGGAAAGCTTTTCACTTCTTTCACAAAAGAATATATTTCAGCCTGTATTAGCATTCCACTTTTGCCCTTGTCTTGTGGCTTAACCTTTTCTTAGGCTGTATGAGACAGGTTTTTGTTGAAGCAGATAGCGGAAACCTTTACATCAAAAGGTAGTACCATAATAAGGTATGGTGCTATATCTAGCCCTAATTTCTTTCTACTTACCTTTTCTTTCTCTCCTGTATTTTCAGTTCTTTTTTTTAACCTCTATTGCTCCTGCTTCTCCAATTCTTTTATCATGACAATAGCTGAATGTACAAATTGTACAGTCTAAAAAACTAGCTTTTTCACTACCTTTTTCGTATCTCGCCTTTATTCTCTACCCTTCCAAAAGAGAAAGAAGAGGAGAAATACAAAGTGTCTTATTTACTGCATACATAATAACCACAAAATAAACCCAGTTGGGAATGTTCTACTCTGGCTTCAAACCCCATCCTTTCCTCCCCTTCCCTCCTGTTCTACAGAGATTCTGCACTTGCACCTGCGAAGAGTAGCAGTAGCATGAAAAAAATGTTCTTTTCTCCCATTAACTGTTGTTAAGATATTACTTATAGATAGGTTTTCCCTGTAAGGAAGTGCAGAACACAATTAATGCTGCTAATAACTTATGTTATTTTAGAAAAACTGAAAAGACATCATCTGAGGGCATTCACTGGATTTCTCTCCCATTGTGAAATCTTACCACAGAGGAGTGCAAACAATAGCAAGTTTTCACAGGTGTGAATCCTGCCTGGCCTTCCTGCAACTTGCTGTGAATCTGTGTGCAGTTAGCTTTTTCCTTCTAGAGGTCTCTGCGTATTACTCAGGTGTGAGCAGCTGCCCCACTGTAGGATGAAACACCTTATGGACTACTCCAATTTATCATTTGTTCCTGTGTTTTCTGGGCAAAATATAGAACTTTCAGGCTTCAGTGTAAGACAGGGAGATAAAGATGGATGGTGTAAGGGAGGGTTCCCAGAAATTGGAGGAAAATATATGCCTAGGGCTGGAACAAGAGCACCAGCCAGAACCACACCTGCAACACCAGCTCAGTGAGATGGCCTGACTCCTCCTGCCTACCCTTGACAAGAAAAGCTAACTGAACCCTGGTAATGCTGTGGAAGAGCTGAAATAACACCTATATCATTACTGAAAATTAATGGGTATAAATGTGCATAAAAATATATTTTAATACTTTCCTGATTTTCTGTCTGCACACGGTTTAAACACTAGTCCTTCAAAAAGGCTCATATAATCTTACACTACTTAAGTGCACTTGACTGTTGCCCTTTCTAAGTAGATAGATTTTAAATTTGGAATATCAGCATACAGTTGTGTGTTCATTCATTCACTCTGCCATCGTTTCTCTGGCCTCAGTGCCTCTACAAAAAGTCAAGAGAAGAGCAGCAGCAAAATATCACCTTCTTAGCTGTAGCTGAATGATGAATAATTTTCATCTTATTTCATACTTTTACTTACATGTCCATACCTGCATATACACACACCTGGCACACACCAGCAGCCACCAGGATATGTCCATCTCCTTGTCTCTGCAGTAGTTTTCCCTCACTTGAAGCAAGAGTTGCTCATTCTTTTCCAAATCTGACTTGTCATTGATTGCATACTCCTTCTCAAATTACCAAATCATCACACAATTTTGTATTGTGTATAATTTTTCTCTCAACTTACAGTAAAATACTTATTAGCTAAAATTGGAAAACTGAGCCTCTTCTAGCTGTGGGTAGCTTACATAGCCAAGATATGTTTCACATGTAAATGGAGCACATTACTTGTCAATTGAATTGAAAAGTGACTCTTAAAACTCTGCTTACCTTTTAATAAGTTTTATAATTATTATGCCCCATTCCTAAATTAAGTTTAGAAGCATTTCATTTTCATTTTTGTTTATCTTGTTATGTAGTCTTGTTTGGCTAATTAATGTCTTTTTGGCTTATTTGGCATTCTCAACAATACTTTTTCATGAAGAATATAATTGAAAAATGAAAAAAAAATATTTTCACAGAGACAACTAACCTTCACCTATTTTTTTCCACATTGAGCCAAATTTACATATTTTGGAGGCTTTTATCTTTAAGCAAACCAGACAATTACTGACTATAATCAAACTTGTGATTTTTGTCCTATTGGTTTAAATCAAGAATAATGGTATGAAAATTACTGGACTTATCTTTGGCTTTTATGTTGGGAGTAATGATAAGCATTTGTTCATCTTTGCAGATTATCACTTAACAGTGCGGAAATCTGTGACGATTGTTGCTTTGTCATAGCCTTCATGGGACTTCAAACAGGAATTAAAGCAGTCTCAGTACTGGCTCTATGTCTCCACTGGAGTTGATGACATCATTAGTTGATTAGAATAATAAGCTCTAACAGAGACTTTAGCTCAGTTTTAGTCGCAGTATTGAGATGAATGAAAGTCTCTGAATTGTGAATACTTCTGAGCTGCTTATCTGTATTTAGATTATGAAGGAAGAAGAGGAAACAGTAATAAGAGTGTAATTTTATTTCTCTTGCAGTGTGAGATGAAATAGATTCAGCACTGGTTACAGATCCAAACCTTTACATTCTGGCCTGTTTCTCACCATGCACCATGCCCTTAGGATGCTAAGGGCCAGGGCCTAGAGAAAAGATAAAATGACGTCTTGTTTTCATCATGAAAATTGCTCTCTACAGCTGGGGTTTCTAATTGCTTTTATATCTACATTTTACCTTCTGTTTAGGTTTCTATGTTTTGGTCTTTTTGCCTTAATCTAGTCTTCTCTATTGGTCTGTAAGATTGTTTATATTAGAAAATATCATGCTACATTGTTATTGGTACACTTCCTTGTAGAAACCAATACTCTTCATATGAATGGTGGTTTGCATATGCATGTTTATGTACTCTTCCAGTTGAAATGAGAAACAAGGAAACTACACTGGGATTAAAAAAAAAGGCTAATACTTATTCTGCTATTTTAAGAGATACATTATGCTACCTAAATGAGTGTGAAGCTCTCAGATTAAAAAAAACCAAAACACAAAACACAATGATACAAACATCTGAACATAGTCTAGCTTTGTAGTAAAACAGGATCAAGTTTGCATGTTCTGAGAGTCTGATGTTTTAAAAGAAGTCAGGAGTTAATTTTGATATGTTTCTGTATTATTCTTTCTATGACTTGATTCTTTTCCATTGAAAATTTAATGGGCCTATCCAATAAAAAAAAAGTGGATTGGTTCAATTTTGACATCACACAGCTGGTTTTAGGATTTTTTATGAGCTGATATGCTGAATAGCTGATGGTGTGGCCTCACTAGGGACACACTTTGAAGTCGTGTTGATTGAGACATTTAAATCAAGATTGAACAAAATTGCAGTAAATATCCAGTGTAGAAGATTTCTAAATTATTTAGTTTCTCCAAGGAAGCTGTTGTTTTAACCTATTTGAAGTTATCATTTTTATTGACTTTATTTTCTTCTAAATTAAAACTAAGTGCTTCACAAGAATTTATATTAGTCTCCTTGAATTTGGAATACATTTGACAAAACGTAAAACAGAGGGAAGTACACTTTTGGAATAGAAGAGGCATCCAGTATGGTATCACACTGGTATTTTATGTATTTCATAGAATGTATGTGTTAACTGCACATACCTGACTTCAAAGAGATTATCTAGTATCATAGACATCAGATGGAAATCTATGTGCCATTTCTATGAATGAAACTACTGCAGTTAGCCAAGGACTTTTTTGTTATCCATGTGTTGGTATAGAGGCACTTCAGCTGGACTGATTTCAGAGAAATACCTTTGAGGTATTTCACTGATGTTTCCCTGTTGGCTTCTATTATCTCAGGAGCCCCAGCTCATCCCCCAAAACTTCAGCTGTGTCACAATGTCCCCAGTATGCCTCAGAGCAATAGGTTGAAAGTCGTCATTAGCACCACAACCACAGCACAACATCCCACAGCTTGTCATAGACAAGTGGTATGTTATCCCCCTTTGCCCTCAAGTCTAGTTTAAAGCCCTGTCGATAAGCCCCTCAAGCTCCTGAGCAAAGAGCCTCTTCTTCCGTTGAGAAATGTGAACCTCATCAGATGCCAACAAACCTGGTGCCATGTAAGGTATCCCATTGTTGAAGAACCCCAAACCGTGGTGACACTGGCCTTGGAGCCATGTATTAAGATTGGATCCATCTATTCCTTCCAATGTCACTGACAGTTTTGTTTTGTGTTTTGTTGTTGTTGTTGTTTGTGGGTTTTTTAAGGAAATTCTTTCTATTTGGGGAGATTTTAGTTGCAAAGATTTTCCTAAGTCTTCCTTACAGGCAGTGGCAGTAACACACGCATACACACCAGTCAGAGTGCTACACAGTCACTTTGGTTTTGTCCCAGCTTAGGGTCATATCTGGCAACCAAAATGATTCATCTAAAAATGGTGTAGCTAATGCAGTCACTGTGCTTGACCCTAAGCTTCTGTTTACCTAAGGTGCTACAGCAATATAGTGATAGTTTCATCTTACATCTCAGGAAAGTCCTTTTCATTTTCCTAATGACTTTTAATATTGCTCATAGTCTTTTGGAGTCATATTCTATAGCCCTCACCATCTCCTTAAATGTTAATATTTTCATTTTTCCCTTGATAGCTGTTATTCGAGTCTAGTAAAAGTTCATCTTATGTATTTCCTTCCTTATCCTCCAAAATTATTTTCAAACCATACTTTTACATAAACTTTCAAATCCCTATTTGTATTTTTACATTTTGTTTAATTCCCTAAAATGTCAGCTCACTTCACCTGCCTTCTACAACACCTCTTGTTTTAATGTAAATCTTGACTTTCCAAGTGGCTACTGTCTCTCTAGCTTTTTTTTATTATTTTTGTATCTTGAGTTCCTTCTTTCTTAGAGCTGTGCAGTCACATTCTCAGCTAAACTCATTCTATCAGATGGACTCTACACAATCATTATTTTTGGTGGGTTTTCTATGTTATGTTAGTTTTCAATGTTCATGCTTATAAACCAGAAGCTATTTCAAAGGATGCATCTTCCATTCTGTAATAGGTACTGAGGCTGAAATTCTTGATACTCTTATGTTATTTCTTAGGTTTTGTAACAACACATGTAGTCAGAGCAGCATTCACATACAAATGCAGCTAGAAAGCTCTCATAAATGGAAGTTCTCCAGAACTTGACAGCCAGAAGGAAAGTCTGTATATCACATCTTACAGCTGGAAAGTTTATGATCACTGTGAATCTTTTCTTTTGAGTTTGACAAAGTATATCAACTACTGTAGTAAATGACACACTTTATAATCCCTAGAAATACTTAATTTCAGGGATCACAGATTTTAAAAGATCCACAAGGAAAGCATCTTAGTATTTTAGGTGATTGTCTCTTGCATCCATTGCCACTGGGACTTGTAATTTCTTTTTTAAAATGGCTGTAAATCCTGAGGCAGTGTGTTCATTTATCTTGACAGGTACTGGCAAACTAAGGTACTGTTAGAAAAACAGCTTTCCTGTTCCACCACTCTGTACAGATAGCTTATGAATTCCTGGTAATCAGATGTCTGATGTAACAGTCACAGACTGCTTAACAATCACCAGCTTTTACAAGTTCTGGTTTGAGGCATGCTGTAATATCTGAGAGAGAAAGATCTGAAGTTTGTGTGAGATAACCAAACACTTTGATCTGACAATCTGCTGATCATTGCGAATATTTAGTGAAGTTTCTGTGTGATATGGGGGTAACATTTGAGTGATACAGGTACTTTAATACTTTTATTTCTATAGTTTAAGGTAGAATAGGTAAGTGTTACTATGTTCATTTTTGAATGATGTGAACTGTGTAGATGAAATGAGATGCTCCAGGGCTTGCAATAAAACCTTTGCTGAGACTGGGAACCAAATCTCGCTCTTTCCATGTTTTCCTCCTCATGGGATTCTGTTAAAACCTGAGCAGCGTATAAGCATGTGCCCAAAGGCAGTCAGCTGTAGAAACTGAGCCTGAGGAAGCAAGAGGCTGTGACCACAGGCATGTTTTCTCTTCTAATACAGCAAAGGAAATCCTCTCTGAATTCTTCCTGACAGGTGTCAGCCACAGGAATCAGCTACTCCATTTCAGATACTGTTTTTAAAATCATGTAAATGTTTTGTCCAAATTCAGTCTCAAGTCTCTATTCATTCTCAGGTTTTAGGAGTTTTAAAAATCAGCCAGTTACCTGAAAAGAGTTTTTTCTTGCTACTTGATAAAAATTGTTACCTCTTGTTTCACATAAATTTAAAAATAATACAAGCCTTATGGATGGCACTGTCATCCTGCAGCCCTGCTTTTACCTGTGCAGCTTTTCTGCACAGGACAGTTCTCCCCCAACAGAGTTTCCTCCCTCTGGTCCAAGCAGGCTCAGAAGTGGGAAAATCATTCCTCCTTCTCTGGACACCAACCCTAGATTAGCAGCACTTGTGTGGAAATGCATCTTCTGCATACAACCACCTGCTTCCTTTTCAAAAAATGACCTTTGTCTGTGAAGCTGATGCCTCATGTAGTCTACCTGGAATCTATCACTTCACTACTGATCATGTTTGGAAGGAGCAACCTTCCCGAAGAAACCAAGAGTCTCTGGAAGAAACTAGAGGCCCAGAGCAAAACACAATTCCTGACTGAACTTCTGCTTTTCCAAGAGAGGCTCTGGATTTTACCCTGACCGGCGTAGTTCACCACTTAGCAGGGAATATTTGCCCATTTTTAATAGATGTATCACTAATACAGCCATATTAGGAAATTACTTGTATTCACAGAATTATGTCATATGCTCCTAATAATGCATGACAGTGTGTAGCTCAATTAAAAAAAATCATAATTAAAGTAAATTAGTCCTAGCTAGAGAGGAACTCTTTCTTTGTTCTGTGGAGGAAAACAGAGCAAGTTTTTTCTGGGGCTTGTGTTTTTCCTCTTGCATTCACAAAGGAAATCTCTTTGTATTTATCACATCTGTCTTCTTCCTGTGCATCCCTTAAGAATAATTTTTTGAAGACTAGGAAAAACTAAAACTAAATACAGCACTGTAATATCCCCTTTTAAGCTCAACACAGTAATTTTTATCTATTACCTAGCATATATTATTTTAAATACCAGAAAAATTATACCCTAGAATAAGCTGTGCTGCACATTGAGTTTTAATCTCCTTCTCCCTAGCAACCATCAAACAGAACAATGAGGGCAATAAATAGCCAAATAGGGCATCAAAAATGAATAAAAATAGTATCTCTGTGGGGAAATGGGTCTTTAATCACTTTTTCTCTGATGTCCCTAAAATTGAAGGTTAGAACACTAAACAGTTGGAAAGAGCAGTTTCAAAATAGCCTCAGAAATGTCTTAAGTCTCCAGAACAATAGAGCTTTTTCTAAAATAAACATGATAATACCCAGAGGATCATATTGACTTCAGGAAGTTCAAAAGATATCCATGCTCAAACACACAAAGAAAAGAGAAGCAGTAGCTCTAGGCTGTGTCTTTACTGAAAAAAAAAAAAATGAAGTCTTTACACTGCATTAAATATGTTGAGATGGCAGCAATGTTGCTTCACTATGACAGGGGAGGCAAGAGTAAGGTAGTTTTAGCTTTGTCACAGGCAATTTGAGGTCATCCTTGGGCTGAGGCACAAAGCCAGCCTTGGTGAGGTTCAGTGTTAAATATTAGAGATATTTAATGGCTCTCCTGGATTATTTATTTAAATCCAAAATGGCAATGACTTCCATGGGAAGTCAAGCCTGAACCTGTTGTACACTGACAAGCTGACTGCAACCTTACATCCAGGAATTAAAACAGCAGCTACTCTGACTTTCTGTGTTCAATACAGGTTACATTAAAATATAGTAAACAATAATCTCTCTTTCAGCGCAGTCTCAGAGGGTGAGTTTTGTATTTCCAACGGTCAGTCTCCAATTGAAAAGGCTGCTTGTAGTTGAAGATGACTGTATTTGGGTAAATAATATAGGTGGTTTATTGCTGTATTGCTTTTTGCTCTCTACGCTCTACAAGGGAGCTGAAGCATGTTTCAAAGGTATGCTTCAACATTTCTCTGTGCTTAGGGGAATTAAATCCCATCCTTAGCAGCCCTTTTAGGAGGAAGCAGCAGAGAGCCAGGTCTGTGCCTGAATATGTTGAGTGTTAGACTTAATTTTGCTAAATGTGTGATCAGTAGGAAGTTGCTAAGTGCTATATATCATTCTAACATGACTATGGGAGGAGCCTGGGAAGACTATTTGTCTGTATCTGTTGGCCAGCGTCACATGGCCCAAATGTATGCTGCTCTCCAAGTCAACTCTAGATTTACAGATGGCATTTTACCACTCTGAGCCGCTCACAATGGTCCCATGCCTCATAACAGTTGAAGTGTCCAGTCCCTTGGACAGGTGACACATTTTTTTAAAGAAAAGGCTCATAACATTTCACAGAAGTCAGTGAGAGTTTTGCCACTGACTTACAACAGGAGCTTTTCAAAACCTCACTCCAGAGAGCTCTGATTTATATCTAAAAGTGATGTCTTGCATCAGAAAGTGAAATTTAAAGATAGGAGGTGAAGTTTATTCTTTATTAATAATCTAAGGTTATTTGTCTGCCTAAATGCATTATTTGTTGAGTAGGTTTTGTCATAGTCTGTGGGTGAGAATTGATTCTGCAATTGACTGCAGTTTATCCAGGCCATTAGTCCAATCTGAAACTACTGTGTTACTGTGCTTCCACTCACACCAGGGATGACAAAGTTTTCAAAGTGTACAAAGGGAGCTGGATAATAATAATTTTTAATAATTTCCAGTAGTTTTTACCTCCAATGTGTTTTACTGCTTTTTAATTTTTTTTCAAATCAAAAATAAGTGAGTAGATTAAGGATAATACAATCAAAAATTAACAAGGATTTCATGTTTATAAATGAATACAGTGGTCACAAAATCATTGTGGTTGCTTTAAAAAAATTTGGTTTGAAAGGCTCTACAATTTGTAAAAGATTTCTTATCCTCAAAATATTGTTGAACTAAAAATATTTTTCAAGGAGAAATGTTTCATCAAAGGCAATTTTGTGTTATTACTATATTCTTCCTTGCTTTTTAAAGAGATTCAAAGCTTTCCAGGAGGAGAAAAAGTATAAATAAAAAAATAAATTTAAAAAATGTAATTTTTAGCTCATATTTTTATGGCATTTACTCTTTATTATTCTGAACTCAAAATACTTTTTGTTTCCTAGTTTTTAATTTAGTCTTGCAAGTTCACAGGAGAAAGCTGCCCAGATAGCTCTCAGACTGTTCTTTTACCCATGTGGGTAACCTGATGAGTTAACGTATGCATTTACATTAAGAAGCATTAGCTGCAACATTTTCTGAGGAAAACCTGTGCAGTGCAGTAAAATCATTGTTGGGAGACGTTCCCATATATACTATTACCCCAAATTTGCTTTATGTTATGAACACTCAATTATTACTATCATTTTCTGTCGATTAAGTGAAAATACTTACTCTACCATTTCAATGCTTATGACATTCCAACACTTCAAGCTGATTTTCACCATAGCCTTAATTTAACCAGGCATTAATCTTTTGATCTTTACCCGTAAATCACAATGTCCTGTTCTTTAATTTGTTCTTCTTTTCAGTAAAATAGGTCCTGCTGACACAATCCAGCATGGTCTTCAACCAGAAACCATTGTTGATAGGGGAACTGCTCTTAGCTCTAGCAGTCACTGACTCCGGAAGCAGATACACTACACTTTCTCTTGGAGACACGCTCTTCCCTATGCATCATTTTTGCCTAAGTTCTATCTGTACAAATGACTTCAAAAGAGGAAGACTACAGCCTGTATCTTAGCTGTGTGTTTAGACATTTTATCTTTAGATAGCTACACAGGGAAATCATGAATACTGATCATCAATTGAATACCATTGCTGATCCAGAAGCAAAATGTTCTTATGTTTTCCTTCAAAGAAATTAATTAGAAATGGCATTACCATGCTCAATGTTTGCAATCAAATCTTTACAGCTTCCCTTACAAGGAATAAGGTTGCTACAAGAGACAGGAAAATAAGGTGCAAATTTTTACTCAAGTTTATCCTTTCTTTCTTGTGAATCATTTGCAGGCAGAACCAAATTTCTGTAAAATTGTCTGTTGCTAAAGATTGTGTCGGAAGCTACTTCTGTGTAGGTACTATAGCTTCATCGCAGCAGTTTATGCACAGAAAAAGTGAAGTTTTAAAGATTTTAGTGTTACTCTTTCACTGTGGGAATATATAAATGCTAAGTACATCAGTGGCCAAGCTCTTGATGCACACTTGTCACAAATGCCTTCTCTCTTGTTAGCCCTTCAGACTTCTATTTTTGTCACTAAGCACAACTTCTGGCAGAAGCCGTGCTCTCTCTTGGAAATTATCCTTCAGCATATCCTTCTAGTCTTCACCTCATCCATTCCTCTAGCCTGTTTCAGAAGTCAGCTTTAACTCTGAGGAAATGATGTCCAGCTGGCTAGCTAACCCCACCTAAAGCATTGTTCTTTCTTTGCTAATAAGCATCACTAATCTCTAGCATGTGACTTCTTTGCATACAGGTTTGGAGATGTTCAAAAAGCTAGGAAATAAGAGGATGATTACAGACAGGTACTACAGAAGAACACTATGTCTAGATATGTTGCAGGAGAGCAGCGCCAATACCTGGTAGCAAAGTAAGAGATTTTGTCAAGACAGAGGAGTTTCCTTTCCACTAATGGATTCCGATAGGCCTGTTGAAATGGTCAGTATGATGGAGCAATCAGGGCTGACAGATGCCCAGTGACTCCCAGAGCAGTGATTTTGTTTCATCTAAACAGATAAAAAGCAGTACTGGCTGACACAGCAAGGTCTTTGGAGCCTTTCTTAGCAGGATACATCTTTCTACACTTTGCTCCTAAGCGCTCAGTATCCCATGGCAACCTCTTTTCTTCAGGGAGCTTTAGATTTTGACATATCATTAATAGATGAGTTCAGGAAGCAAAGCTGCAAAGCTGGAGATTGGTTCATGGATTTAGCTGAGGTAAATAGCAAGGAAATTTAAAGGCAGGTCAAAACCAATTTTATGGTCCTTCCTTTGGGATTAATGCCTAACTTTGCCTGGTAATGAAGAAAAGTTATCACTTCCAGGTGCAGGTAGAAATTGTGGAGGAGAGGTGTTTTTAATGAAGGAAGGTACAAGATAACAAGGCCAAACATTTTTGGAAACTGGTGTATTTCACAGCATCAGCTGCTGATTGAAAAAGAGGGCTAGTAAAATTCATTCACTACAGAAGAAATGCACAGTCTGACTGCAGAATAGATACTAATGAGAGGGCAGCAAGATCACTGGGAAAAAAATATAAAGTATAAACTTCATATATCCATGTACATTAGGATATATAACAAACTGACACACTGTGTAGAAATTACAAACGCCTCAGTTCATCCCTTCAGTGTGTTGGGTCTTCATCTGCTGGAGGGTAGTTGTTCACTTTTTTGCCTTCCAGTCATTCTAGCAGAGGCATTTGCAAGGCATTGAGACATCCACAGAACTAGAGGGAATGGCTTCAAGGTGCATCAGGGTAGGTTCAGATTAGATATTAGAAAGAATTTCTTCAGTAAGAGGGTTATCAGGTGTTGGAACAGGCTACCCAGAGAGGTGGTGGAATCACCATCCCTGCGTGTGCTCAAAAATGTGTAGATGTGGTGCTTGGGAACATGGGTTAGTGAGCATGGGAGTGTTGGGTGGGTGGTTTGATGAGATTTGATGATCTCAGAGGCCTTTACCAGCCATAATGATTCTATGATTCCATGATCCACAAGCTGTGAAATATTACATAGATAGCACATCTGCAGAAGGTGATACGGAAAGGAAGAAAAGAAAACACTACATATGCTGATTGTACTGTTCAGGGTCATGTTACCTTTCATTGACTAACCTCTGTAATTTCTGTCAAGCTTAAAATATTATGATTGTGCAACAAAATCCCAGTCCCTTTCCCTCTGGAGTGCACATGACCTTGCTTAACAAGAAAGATAAAAGTGGTTTAGCATTACCAAGTGCTTATTGCCTGCCCATGATAGGCTTATATTAATATTTGGATTGTACAGGATCAGAAGATGCATGGATGCAAGTATGGAGCCAGGTTTTTTCATTTTTATTTATGACATGTAGGATCTTATTTCCTCCTAAATACTTGGTGATTTAACTGAAGACAATTTCTGAAGTAGAGGCCAGATCCACAAAGGAATACTTGAAGATAAAATTCCTTCATTAATTTCTTCCTCAAACTCTGAAATGAAGGACGTGAAACAGAGCAAAACTTAGGAGTTAAATCAGGATGTATGCTAGCAGAGCAAAAGCTTAGAGAGTTAACTCAGAATGCATGCTTTGGGCTAAGAAATGAAAAACAAAGACATGCCGAAAGTAACGCTTTGCCAAGAGGATGCTAGAACACTAACATAAAAGGAATATGAAGTAGGAAACCAGGAACATAAAGAAGTAGAAAAATGCTAAACATACGCATAAATAGACACAAGGCAGGAACACGGGAAGATAAGGGGGAAAGACAGATGTAAGAACTCAGAAACTCTTGCCAGGTAAACATTGGAGTCAGCAGATTCAAAGAAAGTTCAAAAGTTTACCTGAGGAAGAAGAGCAAAAAGAAGACCCTGAGGATGAAGTAACAGGAACTCCCACCAAGAATGTCCCCAAATAGAAGACTCCTCCCCTGACTCCACCCTGACTCTACCTAGACTCCTCCCCAACTCCACCTGCTATGAATATTATAATGAGATGTTGTAATGTTATGAATATGCATGTAAAGGTGATGTAATCTCTTGTAAAATTGTATAAATTGCATGGCTTTACATCAACTTTTTGGAACTCTTGTCGACATGAGCCAAGAGTTCCCCAACATTGCTTTAAATAAGTACCTCACTGCTTGAAGGCTAAAACTTGTCTCAGAGCAGTCCCCTGCGCCTTTTGGGGCATAAATTTGCTATCAGAAGTCAGAGACTTCCAAAATTAATACCTTGTGGAGTAATTTCCCATGCAGTTGCTAGAAGCTCATTTATTCCAGAGTAGACATGAAAAGCAACATGTATACTTTATCTGGAGTAAACAGATGATAGGTTGCGTAAATTCTCTAGTCTTATATCTTATTTTACCAGCAATGACACAGAGCAAGGTGTCTAAATGTATTTTGGAAAGATGAAATTCTCCTGTTCATATTTTACTGCAAATAGATTTCTGTACTGTTCGTCTAGTAATCCAAGCAGAAGGTCCTGCTTCCTTGTTTGTGATTAATAGTTTAAATGTAAAATGACGATAATTTGTATTGACATAGTAACTTCAGTTAGGAGAGAGTATTACCAAAGACTGTTCTGTCTGAATGCAGTTTAGCTACAGAACATCTGAGAAATAGAAAAATAACATTTTAGATTCTGAACTTTCTCAATTAGAGCTGATATTTTGCATTAGTTGTTCAGCCTTAGATTTTGTAAATGCATCTAGAAGATTTTGAGAGAAATGTCAGCATGTGTTCTGATCAGTTGTCCAGTGTAATCCTCCTTAGAAAATTACTGGTTTAGACAGTAGCACAGTTAATTTGTCCATGTCCAGGAGCCTGAAGTTTCAACTAAGATATTAGGGAAAGATGACAGAGTGCTACTTGCTGAAAAACTCAAGAATCCTGCAAGGGGAAAGAAAAAAAACCAAACACTCGCACAAACACAAATCCACACACACAAACACAATGTATCAACGAAAATCGGTATGGAAATCGTTACCTAAGCTGGTGTATGTTTTTATTAAGCCAGAAAAAAAATTACATGTCCAGTCTTAAAGAAATGCCCCTGGAAGATAGGAGATCCCTCCTAGAGGCTGAGGAAATGCTGTGGCTGTTCAGAAAATGGCCATAGTACTTATACTGGGAGGTGGTGTTCACTTATGTAGATTAAGAATTACAGCTATTTTTTCTTTAATTTACCATATCTACTTAACCATAACTCTTGAGACACCATTTAGAACACTGAAAAAATTATCATCTATTTATATGGCCACAGTTGCATGGTGTGCCTTGTTCATCTTTCATACCCAGACTTTTTTTTTTAATGATTACATTGTATGATACAGTGCTATTAATTCTGGTAGTTTTGCCACAAAACATGTAGTTGTACATATTCCATAATTCTGTATTTCTTGGGAGAAAACAATAGAAGAAACTTGATAGTCTTCATGATTGCAGAGGAAAGTGCGAAAATCGGGTCTTGCTGCATTTTGGAGACTCAAAGTCACATTCGAAAGTTAAAGTTTTGATATTAGCCATCTTGTATTTGGCTAATAGTTATTGTCCTCTTTGGAGTAGATGATAGATAGGAGAACTTCAAATGCAGATTGGTGTTTGTAAATGCAACTTCAAGAAAGCAAGGCTTTTTAAGGCCAGGCTAGATGGGGCTCTGAGCAACCTGATCTAGTGGGGAAGTGTCCCTGCCCATGGCAGGGGGGTCTGAACTAGATGATTTTTGAGGTCCCTTCCAACCCTGACAATTCTATGATTTTATGAATAAAAGCTACAGTAAGCTGTGATGTGGTATCTTTAGTAGATTCCCTGTGGTGGCTCTCATGGTCCAACACATCCTTCTAACCGTGTTTTTCAAGTGGTGACTTCTCACAAAGTGGATGGAAGTAGATACTGAGGAATTCTTCCTCTCTTTGGGGAATGGCAGCTTTTCTGCACACAAAGTTAGTGCTTGAGACTGAGGTGCGGGGCACGGTGACTGTGCATTGCTGAGTGTATGTGGAAGATGAGGGACTAAACTGGGGAAGATTGACTTAGATCTTGACTTAGAAAAAACTTCAATAAATCTCTAATACATGTTTTTTAGATATTTTATTCAGCAGGACTTCCTGCTATTGAAAGATATTTAAATGAAAAAAGGCCCAGAAAAACTGTAAGAACTGAACAAAATGAGCATAAGTATGCTAGTTTGGGTTGTCAGCCAGTCAATTTGAATTGCCTATATATGAGATGCTTTTTTATAAGAGTAGCAACGTGCAACATCCTACAGACCTTGATCCCATTCACATCAAACAATCAGCTATTGGGGAAAAGAGGGAGCACCTGTGAGTAAGTAGTACATTTCATATCATATCTTTTTAAGAGGCAAGTTCCATGTCAGAAACAACAAAACTAAAAAGGGCTTTCAACTGTGACCAGGGTTAGGTGAACTGACTGGCTGCAGATGACCTCATAAATAATAAAATAAGTGATAAAAGCAGTTTGAAATATCCTTTCTGTGCTAAGAGGCATACACTTGAGTGGGTTTTGTTGTCTTTATGCATTTTAGTTTCCCAGTCACAATACATAGCCAAAACTCCCTTGTGATGTGACTGGGAAATTTTAATGGAGAGAGAATGCTGATGTGTAGCACATACTTTTCTTCATCCCTCACCACTCCCCATCACTTGTGATAATTAAAGTTTATTACGTAAATATTTGTAATTGATACCAGTTTTCCATTTAGTTGAAAACTGCTTGCAGGCTGAAGCTTGTTGCTCACACAGAAGTTGCAGCTGGAAGACACCTTGTGTCTCTGCAAACAAAGAAAGGCTGCTGGTTTAGGTAGCTGTGTTGCCTTGCCAGTACTTCACCACCATGACCCTAGGCCTCAGAAGCTGATGCATTTGGAGCAACTAAGCAAGAATTAAAGTGTTCATATCTGTTCTGTACCTCTTTTCCACCACCACAGTAACACAAGATCCCTTCCCACATCCTTTTTGATACTTATATGAGGCAAAAGAAAGCATGTGTTGTGTGTGGTGTAGCACTTCGTCAGCTGGGACTGAATGTCCAGCCAATGGATTCATGTTTTTGTAGCTACCTGAAGATTGCTGTCTCAGTTTTTTGCAGCAAAGCACAACTAACTTTAAGCAAGATAGCAAAACAGTGAAAAGTGTAAAAGTTATCTGCATTCTGGGCTCCCCTCAACTGCTCAGCTGTTACAGGACTTTGCAATACTCCTTGTCACATGATGCTCCACTCCTCACACTGGCTGTACAGTGACAACTTGTCAGAGATGATTTCTGTCTCTGAACAGAATATGTTAGGGAGGCTTTCTCCATGGATTAATATGATCTTTATCTATTTTTTTTATCCCCAAGTCTGAAGTAAGCTCAGAAACTAGGCAATAAAATATTCCAAATTGTTCTACATACCTAAATATTTAAATTTGTTGTGACTGCTATGCTGGGTCTTTAAACATCTTGTGTTCTTCTCAAGCAAATAAGGAGTGCACTTACAGTGTAACACACAGGTGATGCAAAGTTTCCAAGAAGAGTTAATATCTTTCATTAGATCACTAATAAAGTCAGAAAGATGGGCAGGCTGTTGGCAACATGGTCCTTTATCTATGACACATATGCAAATGAGTGTGAAATAAGGAGTGCACATAGTGAGATGTGTCATGCTTTAGTTTTATCTTTGAATCAATTCATTTTAGTAGGCTGACATTTAAGTGAAGGCAGAATAGAGCCTTGTTTCTGTCTGATGTAACCCTATCATTTAATAGCTTCATTTTTTTCAGCACCTTCTTGTGCTATATGGTCCCTTCCTGGTTTTGCATATAAGAAGAACCTAGTGCAATTTTACAGGATTCTGATGGTTATGAAAACATATATACATTTTACAGCCTACTGACAGGACAGAAAGCTATGATTTTAGCTGTATAATAGGTGTGCAGAACAAAAAACCTATACAGTAAAAAAAAAAGGAGGTCTATAGCTATTTTCTTAATCACACAAGGTTGAAAAAAACAGATTTAGGCTCAAGTGCAGATTTGTATGGGATATATAGCATCCTCAGAAAGGCTCTTGCAATTCAGCCATTCTTGTACTCTGATATTCTTCAGTGGTTGGTGTCAATCCTATGACCCAAAGCGATGAAAGTAGGAAGTAAGACGTAAATACAGAAGCAAAATAACAAGTATCTTCATGTATCTAGTTATTCCTCTCTCTCAAAGTGTCATTGAGCAGGATCATCTTCATTATTCTTTGTATTTTTGTAATATTAGAACAATTGTAACAGAAATTTTTTAAATCATTCTCCATCTGATCCTGCTTCTGTGTTTTGTTAAATGACATTTACTATCGCAGACTGTCAGTTAGTTTTGGAACAACTAATAATGCTTGATCTTTTCAACACCTTTCTCTTTTACCTTCAGCCTCTCACAAAGGTCTTTGGAGTTGTTGCAGTTAAACATCCTTAGGTTTTTTCAGAGTTCAGCAGAAAGAAGACAAGTAGCAGAATTAACACAGAGATGAGAAATCAATATTACATTGCCAGACTCCCTAAGATCTATGGACAAGGGAACCAGGAATTCTCTGAGGTGCTGTGCAGGTACTGCACTCCCTAGACGTGTTTTGCCCTATAGCTTTCTCAAAGAGCTGGACAGGAAGCAAAGCCTAAAGGTCACGTTATGTTGTTCTGCAGGCAGTGTGATGCACATCATTGTGCCAGGTCTTTGGCTTCATCATCATTCATTTACTCTCCTACCTGTGTGTCTGGTGGGAAATCTTTCAAAAGAAACTGGGTTCTGCTTTCTTACTCTTGTCCTTAAGCATGGCAGATGGCCATGTTTCAGAGCATGCTCTAGGCAACTTTCATTAACACTCAGTAAGCATGGGCTTTCAGGCTTTGCTTCTAGTAGAATGGCAGCTCCCCATCATTAATTGTCCTTTAGCTGAGTTGGTCAAACTAAATTCCATGGTTACACACTTAAAAGTGGAGATTGTAACTGACTTGTTAAATAAAAAATAGTAGGATCATTGTAACTATCACAGATCACTTAACATCTGCTCTGGTATTTTATCTATGGTAGCAACCTTTTGTTAATCAAACCTCTTAATTTTTGAGACAAATGATTTTGTTGTCATTGGAAATTAATATATTTAGCACACTTTACCCTTAGACCAGTTCCAGTTTCTTAAGATGTGCTCCCCGATACCCCACACCCTTTATTTTCCAGGTAGTTAGGAGATGGTGTTGGTAGCCTCCTGAGCAAAAGTAAAGCCAATAATACTACCCAGGAGTTCAATTCACATTCTTCCCGCCTTAAAGACTCAACTGTTACTTATACTTCATAAAAATATATATCTCTCTGTGTAGTTTAATAGCCCTAGTTTTTGTGGCTGATTTTTAGAGAAAACATAAAGCAAATGTCACCTGCTATCTCTCCCTCCCTCACCACCAGTTGCTGTATTGCTCTCTAACACTCTATTGCCACTGCAGCAACTGCAGAGCTTAATGTTGATGGACCCATGCACAGTTCAAGACATAGTTTCCCACCTGTTTTTACTAAAACTATTTCCATTCAGACAAATGGACTGACAAAAATGCCCTCCTCCAGCTCCTCTGTGTTATGTGGCAGCTGCTGTGGTGAGATTGTCATCACCGAGGAAATATTTATAGAGTGTTGTAGGTCTGGCTGGGAGATCAGAACTGCACAGAGTACCTAGGGCTTCTCATGCCAGGAGCGTGGTGAGCATTTTTGCTACTGAGGATTTCACAAACCACTCCCAGATTTCCCCTTGGGATTCAGTGCACAGGAGTTGTGAGGTGCAGTGGAAACCTCCAATGTTTCTGGTTTTCCTACACATAGAAGCAGACATTTTGTGTTCCCTAGATGAGCAGAAAATGTTAATGAGTTGCATGAGAGTCTAAGGATTCAGTACTAAATGTGGTTGCAAGCTAGGAAAGAGTGTGCAAAATAGGAGAAAAACATAGCGGGTATGTAAAAAGCAGTAAGATAAACAAGAGCCCTGCTGATTTCCAATACCATGTGATAAATGAGAGAAGTGCAAGAAGCACAGTATTTCAGGAAGGATTACCCTTTGAACCTCTTAACCCATAACTTATTCAGAGGCAGAACTACAGGAATGAGGTCTGGGATGAGCCAACCTCTGGCTACGGCATTTGGCAGGGCCAAGTGCAGGTCTGATCCTGGCTCTGGTCTGGAAGGAGGGCTGCTTCTGCATGGCCTGCAGGATTTGCTCAACTGCAGTGTGAGAAAACCAAACATGGATCCATATAAAAGATTGTAACACTCTGAAGGTATTAAAACATAGCTACTTGTAAAGGATTTTGTTGTCATCAATATTGATAGTTATTTTGCTTTTTATAAATTTTAAAAATGAAAGATTTTTTTCATGGTCCTGCAGAAGCTAATCATAACCTGTAAGAAAGCTCTGCAAAATCCCTTTGGGAATCCAGATGCTAAAGTAGCAACTAGTATAAACAGTGCTATTGAGGAATTTCTCAGTTCTGAAACTCAGATTTCAGTTAAGTTTACGGGGAATTTTAACTGTGCATTCAGACAGTACTTATCTCTGGGTCTCAGTTTTCTATTAGATAGGTCAGCTAAAATTGTTTAGACTACCCAGTCATGCCTATACCCATGAAATTTCACATGCTTTTCAGATCAGAGAGTTTTGAAACTTGCACATGTTTTAATGATGCTCATGGTGCTGTTTGCATGTTTGCCTCCAGGTTCAGGCAGCGTCTCATTTTCGAAGCAAGCTATTGCAGCTCTTCTTTCCATTAAAATGGTTTTGGCTTTTATCTCAAAACTGTGGGTTATTGCTGAACAGTAATTCTGCTTGCTGGTCAGTTCAAATCAAAATACAGCCATTTGAGAATTGCTTCAGAATGTGTCTCTTCTTACTCCAGACTTCAATACCTTACAATTGTTAGACCAGAGTGCCAGTCACTTGAACTAATACAGACTATGAAATATAATGAAACTATACCACAAGTAACTTCATATGTGAAGCAATGCTTCTAATGCTATTCTTTTATATATTTCTCATATACTAGTAACACAGGCTCACTCAGGGAAAATGTCAGTTTGGATTAAATGGGCTATTTCTAAACTGTCCCATAAAGACATTATGCAAGTAATTAAGCAAAGCTAGATGTCAGGATGACAGATGCCTTCACAGTGTAATCACTGTGTTTTCTTCTTGCTGAGAGCATTGTCACTGCTGGCTTCCTTGCTGAATGTATGTATTCAGAATGTAATATTTTCTCATATTTGAGTCTACATATGTAAGTGTTTCAAAAAAGTAAAATATTTCATTGAAGGGTGCAGGTTGTTGTAGGCTGAAAACTGTCTTAAGGTTGTAGAGAGGGCTTTTATAGTCTTAACATCATGTGTGTATATTTCACAGAATCATAGAATCATCACGGTTGGAAAGCACCTTCAATATCATTAAGTCCAGCTGACAGCCCTATACTACTGTTATCCCTAAACCATCCTCCAAAGTGCCACATCTACCTGTTTCTTGAAAACCTCCAGGGATGGTGACTCTACCACCTCCTTGGGCAGCCTGTTCCAACACTACACCACTCTTTCAGTGAAGGAATTTTTCCTAATATCTAACCTAAACCTGCACTGGTACAACTTGAACCCGTTCCCTCTAGTCCTAGTGCTAGTCACAAGGGAGAAGAGGCCAACACTTCTTGTGCATCTGTCAAAGACATAGAAGTCATGCATTCAGATTGTAGCTTATTAATAATTCCTGTGGTGGACAGAAGTCTTCATGTGACTCTTTCTCACAGGATTTTTTCCCCTTGCATCTCAAATGAATCCAAACTACTGTCATTGCCTGTGTATGATGGAAAAATCAAGATCTAAATGCTTTAACAAAGTAAAAGACAGTATTTAGAGAAAAGGAATTGTGGCATTGGGTCAGTTTCATTCAGGATAGTGATTTTTATGCACTGAGTGGCACAGTGTTCATGGACCTAGGAGAGGTCTGGGCCTGGAAAGGACAATGAAAACTCTTGCATAGTGCAACAGCAGCCAGCTAGTGGGCGTGACTCAATGAACACATTATGTGTCAGTCACTTGACACGCAATTCTCACCGCTAGAAGAACCTAGTAAGGACTTGCAGCTCTTCTGCTGCATTGGTCAAACCTAGTTGTCCCTTTCCTTTCTCTCAGTTCAAGCCCTGATAATAACTTCTCAATTTCTAAATATTCCAACTACCATGCCATTCATAGTAGGAGGCAATATTCCTTAAAATCTGCCTTTCTTATGGTTACTTTTCATCCTGCTAGGTTCAGACAAACATTTCTGCCAAGAATCACAATAGTAGGCTGTACCTTTCAACCAATAAAAGGTTGAGGATGCTGGATCAGGCAAGTTGTAAACTGAGGGTGCTTAAATAGGTGCTGGGCAAATATAAGCTATACATGAGTTAAGTCACATTTGAAGTCATCAATTTTATTTTTTTGCTATCCATATATGCGTCACTTCAGCTTAGGAAACTGTATCTGCAGAATAAATCTAATTAAGAAAACTCGCTTTATGAGTTAGTTTCTCCTTCATGTAGTATCACAAAAAAAAGAAACCCTATGTTTTTTCATTTCTTTTTGTTAAGCACATATAGCTAGGAAGTGATCTGATCAGATTATATCCTCTTTTGGCTAGTTTGTAGCAATTCAGTATGTAATTCAGTATTGCAATTCAGTATTGCAATTGCACAACAATTTAAACTCTTGAAAATCAATAAATAGCATACAGTGCTTTAACATGATGCCTCAATGATACAAGCAACACCAAGTGCAAAGTAAAACTGTCTCTGCCTTCTAGCAGACTTTGCTGAGAACTTGAACTCAAATTCAAAATTACAGTCCTTTTCTCTTGCAGTGATCCCCTGGAGGCATTTGGGATGTTCAATCCTAGGGCAAGAACCCGTCTCAAATGTACTGTTCCTTTCGTGATGCAATTTGTCACTCTTTTTAAATTAAATAACCTGCCCTTTCTCAAACAAATCCAAGGGCCACTCAAACATTTTTGAAAACAACAGAGTATTACTTGCCATGTTTAATTTAATTTACAATCAAACATAAAAAGGTTATTGAAGTTCCTTTACATTATTTTTATTTCCTTGTTTCTGGTTGTTTACTTGAAATATGAGTGCCATTTTTAAAAATCTTTTGTTAAAACAGAAAGGTTTTTTTGATTACTTCTTGGAACTGTTTCCAATGTCTCCAGAATCACTGGTTGAGTAATATTTTTCTACAACGTGTAAAGCATAACTGGATAAGACACAATTTGGGAGAAAATTGTTCTCAACTGAACTTTCTTAGGAAGTGAGAACAATCACAGTCTTATCATACTTGTCTCCACCAAATACAGGCACGCCTTTGACACTACTTTTTAAATAAATAAACAGTGAGTTCTATTCATATTATATTATAAAATAATGAAAGAAAATCTGTTTCTAAACTGGGCACCCCCAAGCACCCTGGAAGAAGTTAGTGAAAAGCATGTGTCAGATGTTAATTCATATTTTGAAACCCTAAATATTTACTTAAATCTTTTTAAAAAGCAAAGCATCTTATAATTGAAAATTGTGAGTGTATCATACCTTAGTTCTTATTGAGAACAGTCAACAGTAACCTAAAAGGAAGATAAAGTTTGCTTTCGTTTCTCTTGTATCTGAGTTTCCTCTTGGCCTGAAGTGTCTATAGGAAACTGAGCTTCCAATTTGCTCTTTCTATTCTGCATACAGGTGTAAGGAATAAAGTAGCAATTTAAATAAAATGTGTGCCTGTGAACTCTATTCTTTCTGTATGAAAAGCTAGTTGTTTTAATCCACAGATGAAATCAGAAATGAAGGTACTGACTGAACTCTGTTTAATATTTATAGTCGCATACAAAAAAGCCTTTAACAGAGTTATGAATGAGAGCAACACAATAAGTAATTTAAAATCATATTTTAAACTTTAGCTTTCAGGAAGACTCCAGGAGAGATCTCCATATCAAGTGTGCTGTCATGGTTAAATCTTTTGCCAAATTCAGCTGTGGCATTGGGATGGTGACTATTTGTTTGCAATAGGAAATAACAAGTATACGAACCCGAGAATTAAGCTTGTTTGCCTTGTGGTATTGAAATCTGGTTGCATGCACTTGCATGGCATTTTATTTAAATCAAGCAATACTAGATCACACCTAACACTGAACAAGAGGAAGTGAGAACAGGTTTGAGATACATCCCTGAGAACTGCCAGAAAATCAAAGTTCACCTGGGAGAAGAGTGAATATTTAGAGGCTTGGTAGAGCATGAAGCATGAAGGTTCATCCTTCTTTAGGAAAATGGTAGTGCTCTATTACAAAACAAAGCCACTGAGTAGACAGCCCCACTGCTCAAATGATGATTGCAGTGGCTGTTGCTGAATTTTATAGGATAGAATGGAATTCTGGCACTGAATTTGGTCCTTAGTAGGTATCTGGAAATTTCCAGTAAGGTGTCACTGCCTCTGGCAGATGTTGTCAGAGCACAAGCCAATGCTTTTAGTTGTGCAGGATGCCTGTGTGCAATGGTAGTACACTAACACAGGGACCACATCTCACTTTCAGCTGAAGAAAGAGTGACAAAAACTAGATCTTTTTGACAGCCCTCAGGATACAGAGAACTGAAGAGCACTGCTTTAAACAGCAGGGACCACTGGCAACATGCAGAAAGGCTGAAGACATGCAGAGAGAAGGAGACCATTTGTCTAAATTCAGGTCCAAAGTAGTGACTGTTTTATGATTCCTTGTATGTAAATAAACAAAACTGAATTTGGACTGTTTGTTTCTGATGTGATGCTAGTGATGGACATCAACTTTTTTCTAAATAAGCTGGATTTAATTCTTACTCTGCACTGAGTTAGGCATCAGGAGGTGGATCTCCGATAGCTAGAGTAGCATGGAGCAAGTTGGCACTAGTTTTTCAAACATCACTGACCATCAACACCAAGAAAGACCATCAACACCAAGAAATGACCTATTGGTAAAATGGCCAAGGAAGGAGTGCAGATGGCAAAGTTAGATGTGAGTGGATGTGAAGGTAACTGTTTTGACTGCAAGCCTCAAAATACTGAGATGAGCACGTGAGTAGAAGTCAAACACTCAAATAATAGTAAAACATCTGTAAAAAGTAGTGCCTTTGAACCCCAGTCTCAGCTCATTCCAGTGTTTTCATGAACATGCAGCTGCCTTGAAGTGAAATGGAGTTGATGAATGTGTAAAATATGGATGGGGATAGCAAATGAAAGATGACACTGGTGTAAATTATTAATGCCTTCAATATTTCTTTGTTTCAGAGCTTAAGCAAGCCCTACTGTGGATTGTTTTCAAATGGTAACTGTTGAAAGTGCTCAAGTCTAGAGGATTTTCTCATATTTTGCTGTTTCCTTTCTAGTTAACAGTGAATCCAACAATGTTTGTTAGTGAATAGACTACTGTTTAAGGAGGTGATGAAAACCCAGATTGCTTGTGGTTGCTTCAGGAAGGCTTTGAGATTCTGCTCAACAAAAATGTTACTGTGAGCATAGAAGGCAGTGGCAGGTCCAAAAGAGTAATTTTATATCTGCAGAAAGTGAAGCATTTTCTCTAAGAGCTTTCTTACCTCAGCAGGACCACTGCTATACATGATGGAATTGAAATGTGTAGCGGTTCAGCCTCCTGATGCTCTGCTTTGATGTCATTGTAGGCAATGTCTTGTGCCTGTTTGTGGGCTTGGGTATGGAAAATTATCTATCCAAAACTGTAACAAGATTAGCAAATGTATATAGTCTGGAGAATGGCTGCTAGGTATGAGCTCCTGGCAAAGACTGATGTAAAAGCAACTGTTGCTCTATATAATCTCTCCCATTAGCAATGGGACTAACTTAATAGCCTTTGAACCACTCAGACAAAAAAAATACAAAGTCCTGATTATGAGGCATATATCAAGATAATTTATAGTTAACTATTAGACACATCAGACTTAAGATATAAGCTTAACTACTTGCTTGTTCCAGGGCAATACAGGAATGCCTCAGCAGAGAATGTTTATAATGTTTTGCTTGTGATAATGGAACTGCATTTTACAGAGAGGGGAGAAAAAATTATCTGTTTTACCACTCTCTTTCAAATTCCTATAATAAGAGCAACTTGATAAGTGTAGGGAGATGTTGTGGTTTAAGCCCAGCCAGAAGCAAAGCACCACACAGTTGCTTGCTCATCCCTCTGTCCACCATGGCATGGGAAGGAGAATCAGAAGAAAAATGTAAACCCCATGGTTTGCCTGAAAAACTAACATTCATGTACCATGAAACTTCTGTCACCAAGGTAAACTTTGAGGTGCTGCTACCCTACTCTCCTTTCTCCTCATGTCAGCACAGCTAATGTGTAGCAGCATCGTAAGTCAGATCAATGACTGATCCATCTCAAAACTAAGGCCATCCTCATCTTACCTTTCATCTGGATCTGCTCTTCTGTGTTGTCAGGATTCACTGTAGGATTTTTTACCTGCTAACTAAAGATCAGTCTTAATGATGCCCAACATACAACACTAGACACACAAATTTATCACTTTCATCAGTTGCAACGCTGGAAGTTGAAGGTGTTAATGTGTTTCTCAACTGTTTGGTGTTTTGGGCCATGTGAACATTTAACATGGTACATTGTCAGCTCCTTTATACAGAGATGTACAAGAGAATTATTCTAGAAAAATACAGGAACGAAGATTTTGGCAGCTACAGTAAGTGGAAAATTTAAACATGATTCAACTTTTAATTAAGAAAGTCATTCTCTTTCATCTCTCTTCTAGACATATAATTCTAGCTGGTCCTTCATTAGTACAGCTTTCATCAGTGTGAAGATAAAGCTGTGTTTAAGAAATTACTTAAGATTCAAGTTCAGTATGAATTTTGTTTGTTATTTAAAAATTTGTTGCATTTTTCAAACTGTGGAGTTTGATTGAACTTATCACCAAAACTGTGTTTCTTCTGATTTTTTAAAATATTTTTCTTCTTTTTGAGGGGGGATGTGATAGTGTCCTAGATGTCAGAGCCACTCTGAAACCCTTCAAATAGATATGATCTCTGTCACACACAGTTATAAGTAAGAGAAGGAAAGGTTGAGAGTAAATTGTGTTCACAGATGTGGTTGTACTATTACATAATCTATTGCAAGCAGTGTTTTGTAAAATTAATATAAAATCTAATGTAGTATTTAAAGGTTTAAAAGGAAAAGATGGATTGCATCAGATCCATTTTGTTCTATTTTCTGGTTAGTGAATTTCAGCTGACAGCCTAGGAAACCCACATCTCATTACCATATTTTGAAACATCTGTTAAGCAAAATAGATCTGGTTGCCAAAATCCATCTTCCTTTCAGAAGTGTCAACTATGAACAGAACCATTATTGCTTAAGCAAGGAAGACCATGTTCAGCTTTGCTGTCAGCAGCTACATTAAGGCTTTCTTTGGCTCAGAATATCTGTAATTAATTGAGGGAAGCTATTCATACAGTGTTATCATAATTACTGAAACATGAATATTTCTCCCTTGCATTTAATCTGAGAAATAATCTTTGGGTATCAGCCATATTCATCTTAATTCCACGTTTTAACAGCTTGCTACCTGTTAGTGTTATAATTATGACATCAGAGCTTCTGCTCTGTGAATGTGTTTTCATCAGAAACCAGATGCTGAAGTTCTGTTTTGTGTGGAAGGAGAGGATGGCCTTTGGCTCCTGATTCTGGGGCCATGGTTCAAACAATCCTTGTAACATTGTGTACCATAACAACCTGCCTCTCAAAACACCCATTGTAGGAACAATAGCTTAATTCTAATCATTAAAGAATCCAGTAAGTCTTTTAAAAGATCCCTATTTAAGACCTATTTCACAGAACCAGTGAAATGTTAGCCCTTTTTATTGGTACGATTTTTTCTTTTTTTTTTTGTCTCTAAGTTTCTGTGGCCTTAGCAGGGACTTATTGACAGGTAAGTAAGTAGATGATGATGAGGCTCTAGGGGTCATCTGTTTTCTCCCTGTTTCCTAGGTTAGACAGCTGTGTAAGCACACCGTGCTTATGTACCACTTTCCATTTCATTCTCTAGCTTCAGTTTCCTAATTAGAACACTGTGCTCTCAAGGAAAATGAAAAGCAAAGCATTTCATGCAACTTTCTTCTTCTCTGCTAATAAGACAACAGCAACTGGGAGCAAGGGAGAGAGCCACTACTGTATAACTGGCCAGCTCTCCTGGGCTGATACACCAGCCTTATGGAGTCCTGGGATGGATGGCACAGGTTTGTGCTGTGAATGTGTTACAGGGTTCTGCTGGGTAGCAGGGTGATGGGTGCTTTGAACTCAGCTATGTACAGGCTGCCACTGTATTAATACTGTTGCTGATCATGCTATCATGTGGTCAGAGATTCAGGGAGGAACTCAGCTGAAAGGTAAGATGAAGGTGGCCTTAGTTTTCAGCTAAATCAGTCATTGATCTGACTTATGACTCTGCTACACATTAGCTAGTGCTGGCGTGAAGAGGAAGGAGAGTAGGGTAGCAAGCATCTCAAAGTTTACCTTGGTGACAGAAGCTTCATGGTACATAAATGTTAGTTTTCAGATGTTCTTTTCACTTTCCTTCTCTGTATGTATGGATGCTTTTGTATCTCATCTTTGCTATCTACTCTTATACTTTCCTCTCTTCCCTGCAGTTCTTGATCAGTTAGCTGTGCATCTGACTGAATCTGCCACATCATCTCTGCACATATCTCTAGATCCTGCTAGAGTTAGGGTACTTTTCTTTATACTGCATGCTAAATCCATGCCCAGATATGTGGATTACTAGCCCTTTCCTGCCTTTTTTCCAGCTGCTTAACAGCGTGCCACCTATGCATGGTCATCACCTGCTCTGGAGACCTCCAGCAGGGCTCATCACAGCAAGACACATCACACTTGTACATGGTAATGAGACTGTATTTGAAGAGGTGAAATGAAATACACCTTGAACTGTTCTTACAGGTTCCCACAAACCAACAACAGGGACATTTTTGAGCTTCTTTCTATTATTCTCCCTGGTTCTCCTGGTTTCACTCCTCTGTCACTACAGCTTGAGCCAGCTTGGTGGCTGTCCAGGCTCAACTTGTAATGCTTCATTCCCCTAAACTGATAGGAAACTCACCCAGCAAAGAGAAGGTAGATAAACTCAGTACAAGGAAAGGAGAAAAGTCACAGGGCTAGTTGTGGGATAGCAGGTAGGAGGACAGAGAGGAGAGATGGGAAGCAAGACCTTACACTTTTGGAAGCAGTTTGGTTTGAGAATCCTTATTACCAGACTGAACTCACTGCTGGGCTCCCATTTGACAAATTATCAGCTGACTGCTGAAGCAATCAAATGCGTAACATCTCTGAAGATTAGTACTGATTTTAGCACATAGTCTAACCTAGCCTACTCTGTGCAAATATTGGTGAGATGCTGTCGTACTGTTTTTGGGAAAGCTGGTGACAAAAGGAGTTGTCAGTAGTCTTTGAAAAGGCTAACATAATATCACAGAATCACCAAGGCTGGAAAAGACCTCCAAGATCACAAGTCCAGCCTATGACCCAACAATACGGCATCAGCTAAACCATGCCACTAAGTGCCACATCCAACCTTTTCTAAAACACTTCCAGGGACAGCGACTCCACCACCTCCCTAGGCAGTCCATTCCAGTGCCTAATCACCCTTTCCATGAGGAAGTGCTTCCTAATGTCTAGCCTAAATCACCCCTGGCACAGCTTCAGGCCATGCCCTCTCATCCTGTCACTAGTTTCCAGGGAGAGGAGCCCGACCCCTGAGCAAGCTCTTAGTGTCCTCAGTAAAGTAGTTGCATTACTCTTTCCTTGCCTTGACATTTTTCCCTCTGCTGGCTGAATAATTGCTGCTTCTGCTAACTCAGCCAGTGCTCTGTCAGGTGAAGCACCTAAACCAGCAAGTGTAGCAATCACAGAGTGGCTTTACAACAGCATGCGTGCCACTCATCAGTCACTTGTAAATTACTGTCCACACATCTGCTCTGTGTGTGTCTGTACTCTGCCTTTGCTGTTTGGATCCCAAGGACCTGGTACCACCACCACACTTTAAGAAAAGCTGCCAGTAGCTGCAGATCAGGTGGGCCTCCAGGCCTGATTTCAGTGTTCCATGTCACCACATCCAATGACCTGCTTTTCAAATCTCTGTGTTTGAACTTCTGTGTCTTTGCTCTCCATAGCTAATTCAGGGGGAGGTTGCTAGTCTAAGATTTGTTGTTTGTGTGCAAACCAAGCATTGTGAATGATTCAGAAACATAGTTATGTTGTGTCTTTAGGTTCTGGTTTACAGTTTTTAAAAAAATGTATCTTTCCTTTGTGATAGTCTTCCAAAAGCTTTCTCCTTATGATGCAAAAAAGAACACATTATGATGCAAAAAAAGACCAATTAACTGCTGTTCCTGTCACATCCAGCACCACAGGCAAAGGACCCCAGTCCACTGTCACAGCTGTTGGATTTCTTTACTTTCCTGGGTTCAAGGCTTGTTTTGAGGCTTTCTTCCTATGTCTCTTTCACTAACAGAGGTGAGTTAGATCACCTCTGGCAGCATGTTCAGCATTCAGATATTAAAAGTAGCCAAAAAACAGCAACATTAATATACCTTTCCTTCTTCTGTATTAATGATAGATGGTGTTACTTATAAATTTATTGATGCTTATAATAAAAATATTTCACTTTACTGCTTTTAAGAAATACAAAATATACTGTTACGCATTACTTAAAGAAATGTACCTTGATAATGTTATAAGATAAATGAACAAAAAGGGGGTAAGGAGAGAACACAGCCTCTTTTCATACCGGACTACTCAAATATGGGATGTAGGGAGCTGGTTTGGGGGATGGAACAAGGTGAAAACTTCTAGATGAGCATTAACCTAGAAAAAAGTGNTAACAGCGTGCCACCTATGCATGGTCATCACCTGCTCTGGAGACCTCCAGCAGGGCTCATCACAGCAAGACAAGCCACACTTGTACCTTGTAATGAGACTGTATTTGAAGAGGTGAAATGAAATACACTTTGAACTATTCTTACAGGTTCCCACAAACCATCAACAGGGACATTTTTGAGCTTCTTTCCATTATTCTCCCTGGTTCTCCTGGTTTCACTCTTCTGTCAGTTCAGCTTGGGCCAGCTTGATGGCAGTCCAGGCTCAACTTGTAATGCTTCATTCCCCTAAACTGATAGGAAACTCACCCAGCAAAGAGAAGGTAGATAAACTCAGTACAAGGAAAGGAGAAAAGTCACAGGGCTAGTTGTGGGATAGCAGGTAGGAGGACAGAGAGGAGAGATGGGAAGCAAGACCTTACACTTTTGGAAGCAGTTTGGTTTGAGAATCCTTATTACCAGACTGAACTCACTGCTGGGCTCCCATTTGACAAATTATCAGCTGACTGCTGAAGCAATCAAATGCATAACATCTCTGAAGATTAGTACTGATTTTAGCACATAGTCTAACCTAGCCTACTCTGTGCAAATATTGGTGAGATGCTGTCGTACTGTTTTGGGGAAAGCTGGTGACAAAAGGAGTTGTCAGTAGTCTTTGAAAAGGCTAACATAATATCACAGAATCACCAAGGCTGGAAAAGACCTCCAAGATCACAAGTCCAGCCTATGACCCAACAATATGGCATCAGCTAAACCATGCCACTAAGTGCCACATCCAACCTTTTCTAAAACACTTCCAGGGACAGCGACTCCACCACCTCCCTAGGCAGTCCATTCCAGTGCCTAATCACCCTTTCCATGAGGAAGTGCTTCCTAATGTCTAGCCTAAATCACCCCTGGCACAGCTTCAGGCCATGCCCTCTCATCCTGTCACTAGTTTCCAGGGAGAGGAGCCCGACCCCTGAGCAAGCTCTTAGTGTCCTCAGTAAAGTAGTTGCATTACTCTTTCCTTGCCTTGACATTTTTCCCTCTGCTGGCTGAATAATTGCTGCTTCTGCTAACTCAGCCAGTGCTCTGTCAGGTGAAGCACCTAAACCAGCAAGTGTAGCAATCACAGAGTGGCTTTACAACAGCATGCGTGCCACTCATCAGTCACTTGTAAATTACTGTCCACACATCTGCTCTGTGTGTGTCTGTACTCTGCCTTTGCTGTTTGGATCCCAAGGACCTGGTACCACCACCACACTTTAAGAAAAGCTGCCAGTAGCTGCAGATCAGGTGGGCCTCCAGGCCTGATTTCAGTGTTCCATGTCACCACATCCAATGACCTGCTTTTCAAATCTCTGTGTTTGAACTTCTGTGTCTTTGCTCTCCATAACTAATTCAGGGGGAGGTTGCTAGTCTAAGATTTGTTGTTTGTGTGCAAACCAAGCATTGTGAATGATTCAGAAACATAGTTATGTTGTGTCTTTAGGTTCTGGTTTACAGTTTTTAAAAAAATGTATCTTTCCTTTGTGATAGTCTTCCAAAAGCTTTCTCCTTATGATGCAAAAAAGAACACATTATGATGCAAAAAAAGACCAATTAACTGCTGTTCCTGTCACATCCAGCACCACAGGCAAAGGACCCCAGTCCACTGTCACAGCTGTTGGATTTCTTTACTTTCCTGGGTTCAAGGCTTGTTTTGAGGCTTTCTTCCTATGTCTCTTTCACTAACATAGATGAGTTAGATCACCTCTGGCAGCATGTTCAGCATTCAGATATTAAAAGTAGCCAAAAAACAGCAACATTAATATACCTTTCCTTCTTCTGTATTAATGATAGATGGTGTTACTTATAAATTTATTGATGCTTATAATAAAAATATTTCACTTTACTGCTTTTAAGAAATACAAAATATACTGTTACGCATTACTTAAAGAAATGTACCTTGATAATGTTATAAGATAAATGAACAAAAAGGGGGTAAGGAGAGAACACAGCCTCTTTTCATACCGGACTACTCAAATATGGGATGTAGGGAGCTGGTTTGGGGGATGGAACAAGGTGAAAACTTCTAGATGAGCATTAACCTAGAAAAAAGTGTGGGTAAAGGGGGTTTGCTTGCTTGAAAAATTGAGCTGATTATGGAGCTGCAACAGGAAAAGCATGACTCACTGAGGCTTATGTTTTACCCAAACTTTTTTTCCAATGACAGTCAAATCTTCATCCCTATGTGCCTTTGGGAGCAATTACTCTTTATTTGTCTTCCTATTTGGGTTGAAAATTCTTTTAGTTACAGCTATCTGCTGCTGAACATTTTTGCAATTTCCCCCAAAATGGGACTCCTGATTCAAGAGGGGTCTCTTAGTGAGACTTCTTTTTAAATAACAAATAGGGCTAATAAAAACCCATTTTACGGAGGATGAATGTGAAGGCTGGTAGAATTTCAATAGCCTGATCTCTGCTGTATTGAAAATGTAGAGAATCTGAATGCTCAGGCACACATCTGAAAAAAATGAAGAGATCTCTATATCAATTTAGTTCTGGGGACTGGGACTGCTGGTAATTGTTGTTGCAGTCTTTTGGACATTTTTTTGTTGTTGTTTTCTTGGAAGAAAACCCTGGTTTTCATGATCTCTGCCACTACTTGTCTCAGTTTCGCCTTTGAGAACTTTCTCTGCCTTCCCCTGTGCAACTCTCAGGAACATGTTGTATGCAGAGCATACTTAGGTGGCATGCTTAGCATGCTCCCATTCACCAGGAGGCAGGGAAAAAAGGGTTATATGCAACACCACAACCTGTCTTGGACATACACTTTGCACCTATAGATGGGGGGCAAATTCTGCCTGAGATGAGATTTTACCTTCCTGTCATGGCTACCATTTTATTTCTTGGAGGATGAACTTCCTGGAAAATTCCCTCTGATGCTTCCCTTCTTACTTGGATGTCAGATAAAAGTTTGGAAGCAAAATGTTTTTACAACTTCTTACTTGTCCCTCATTTCACATTCACATTATCTCTCCTTCTTCCCTTTTTGCTTCTGTCTCTAAAGGTTGAGAGTGTTTAAAGTAATTTATGCTCCTGCATTTTGAATTTTTCTGAACCGTTTATAATGTGATTGCCAAATGCTTTTGTGATTGAAAGAAACTACAAAGATCTCAAGGGTGTAATATAAAACACTCGGAGTGACTTGAAACCAAAAAAGAGTTGGGTTGAACTTACTATCAAGATTTGACCTTTCTGTAATTTTATGGGACTGTGAAGGTCTAGTGGTACAGAAACATTTTTTTTAAAAATTCTGTTTGTAATACAGTCAGCACACTAGGGTGCAAGTCCATTCCTGGGTATACTGCAGCTCAAATAATAATAACCTGTATTTCTGTGTGTCTAACCTGTAGGTTACCTGCTTGAAAAATAGAATGTCATTCAGCAGTAGAATGGGTTGTGTATGTGTGTGAGTAATAAAAATTTTCCTGGGAGCCCCTCCATTGTCTGTTCCTGCTCCCTCAGTAACCCTTCCTTCACCTTGCTTACCTCTTTTGTTGGAGATATCTGAGTGTTCAAAATGTATTTTTAAGGAGTAATGCTTTTAGAAGTATGTGAGGTTATCTGAGGGCAACGGCTATAGGTGAAAATACAGTGTTACTAATAAAATTACCTGAGTTTGTGTTAAGCAGCTGCAATAAGCTATTACATTCACTTTAGAAAAAAAAAAAAAGAATCTGTTCCTCCATCTCTTGAACTGAAATCAAGAGAGTATTGAATTCTTAGGAATGGCAAAGGAGAACCACTCTAAGTAAGTTTTAATTACCTTCTTAATTACTAATACTTTGTGAAATCATATTTTAACAGGTAGTATTTGTCTGTCCT
This sequence comes from Bucco capensis, assembly GCA_013396975.1. Taxonomy (NCBI): domain Eukaryota; kingdom Metazoa; phylum Chordata; class Aves; order Piciformes; family Bucconidae; genus Bucco; species Bucco capensis. Next base: position 186,805 of record VWZO01012801.1, read on the forward strand.
GTGGAATAAAAGTTATGTGATTACACAATACTGTAGAGCAGCCTCTAGTAAACTATGTTGATGAACATATGCATCTCCTCCTGTAGAAGTGAAAAAGACNATCTAGTAAACTATGTTGATGAACATATCATAGTTATGTCTATGCATCTCCTCCTGTAGAAGTGAAAAAGACAATTTTACTGCCTCCCTTGCTGTTTGTGGATCCATGAGGAGTGGGCTTCTGTATGGCAGAGTAAAGCAGTGGACCAGACTTCTTCTTAGGGTATAAGATTTGACTTTAAATCAAAATATATACAGTTTTTGCTAACACGTTGAGAGTTGGGCTGGAACAAGATCCCAGTGGCCTGTGGTAAAAGAAAATTTTGCAACTAGTGTCTTGGGAGCAAGTTTTATTTCTTGGAAAGGAAAGCAGAGCTCTACTAAAATTCCTTATTTAATCTCTTCAAAATGCTACTGTCCAAGTGGTGCTTCAGGGTGTCTCACATCTTGTCGAATCTCCATGGGCCCTCTAAATTTGGATGTTCAAGCTTTTAGTATGCCTGAGACCATTAAAATTCAGCAGTATGCATTGTGCGGGAAAAAAAAAAACAACAAACAAACAATATAAATGTGTTCTAAAGTAATCTTTAATCTGTCTCTGGGGAAGTTTCCAGGTAGCTTAAGGTTTAGAGGGATGAGCTGTGCTGGATTAAGTTATAGCAATAAGAACATTGCTTCCAGGTTGCTCACCAAGCTGTGAGAGACCAGCAAGTATGTGATGGAGAAGCAGAAGATAAAGGTTTTCTCCTCAGCATCCTGCTGACAACTGGTTAAACCCTGCAGCTAAATCCAATACACTGAGGGTAGTTTAAACTAATGCACTGAACTTGTGGGCTTCAGTGCCCAGAGAACCATTGCTTTTTTTTGCATTTTTTTTTCTGCTGTCTTTGCTGTAATCTTAGTAATTGCTAACAGGGTGGATGTCCAAGAATGTAATATCATAAGCTTCAGCACTTTAATCCCACAGAATAAGTCTGTGGGAACACTGCATGAGATCAGATTCACAGTTTAGAAACACTAGTAGACTTGTTTCTTCTGCTTATAAGATGATGACTGAACATTTATTTCCCTTTTGGGTATGTTTGTTGTTTAAATTTTCAGACTGGATATATAATATATGCAACTCTTTATGATTGCTTTCTCTTAAAACACATTCAGTGTATTTGTTATGAATACAAATGTACAATGAAGAAATTAAGTGCCATAGTAGAAAACAAAACCTATCTATCGTTATTTATTCACACAGAAAAGCTATAAAAAACATTCACTACAAAATAGACCAAAGCTATTCTTTTTGTTCTACCATTTATTTTAACTGAGTTATACTAGGGGTAAATGTGATCCAATAGATCTGTGTAATTGCACCTCACCTGCTAAGAAGTGGCACAATTTTAAAATTATTCAGATGTGTTTTGGTCGATGATACAGGACTTACTTATCTGTCTTTTAGTGTGACTCAAAACTACCAGGTGACACTTTTTTTAGTCTCATGGAGCCAAGTGACAATGAGTTTTATGTTACTGGTTCCATTGTTGTTGTATATCTTTTTATGGTTACCGGCTTATTAATACAAGATAAAGCTATGAAACTACAGCAACAGCTATACCAAAGATTAGATCAGGAATGGAGAGGAGCTAAACCTTGAACTAAGGCATTCTTCTCCACTCAAATGCTATTAGAGCTGTGATCACACTCGGAGAAGAAGCTGTGTAGCACAGCTCTTGTCCAAAGAAACCTTATTTCAGCACCGTATGTTCTCCTGGAATGTCCCATGTATCTGCCATTACAATGAGTTGTCAAATCAAAGCCCAGATAGTCTTAAAAGCAGAAGTCAACATAAACCTGACATGCCCAAGCCTCCAAACCAATACTTCAAGGTATAACCTTAGAGCAGATAAAATCTTACCAGGAATAGATGGAATCCATTATTTTTTCCCCTTTGTCAATATGAAATTCCGATGTTAGTCACTTTATTGCTCTGCATGAATCTGTATGTATTATTTAACTAGTATGAAATAGTTCCATCTATTCAGCTATGCAGGCAGTTTCATATGATAATTTTTTATTCTAACAAGGGACTATCAGCAAGCTTTACTTTGGTTAAGTACATGAAAAGAAATTGTAAAATCTATGAGTCTACATTGTAGAATTCTGGTTTGCTGCCTGGATATTATTTCCACTAAGGCTATCAATGCAAGAATTTTTTTTGTAATCTTTAGCATGTTTGCTATGTAAATAAAATTATAAGTAGCTGATAAACTCTTTCTAGTGTTTCTGAAAGTGTAGATGTGAAATGGATTTAAAATCAATACTGAGACTAACTTACAGAGTGAAGAGCTTTGCTGTCTTAGAAAATCCTGTATATAAAGCTTAAATCTCCAGTTCATGGCACAGTCTATTTTAGTGTCCTTGTTACTAAAATAATTTCATCAGGTGTTGATGTTACTATATATAAAATTTTGGTTTCCTAGCATACATTTTATGCTCTTTAAACTAATATCAAGTATTAATAAATAATAAATACAGTAATATCAGGTATCTGATACCTCTTTTGAGGGTAATCCAGTTTTTACCAGGATCCTTGTATACTTTGAGATGGATTGTGCCTGTTGGTTTGTGGTATTGACCATGCTTCATCTCCTTTTCCGTCATTCACATTTTCACTTCCTCAGATCAGTTACGTAGCTTCATGGCTGCTCCTGCTCTGTATTGTCTTGACTACCTCTTTTCTTGGTTTCTCTTCCGATCTTTGGCTTCTTCCCTTGGATAAAAGTGTTGTCTTCTGTTCCTGCAGCTACCCATCAGCCCTTCACTGTGTCCTTAGACTTCTTTCTGCAGGCAGTTCTAATAGAGCCTGCTACTTTTTTCTGCAGAGCCCTCACTGTTCCTGTCTCTGAACTTCTGGTATCACAATATTCTCAGACACTCAAGTGCAGGTCTTTGTTTTCCCACACGTGAATAACGGTCAAAGTTTACTGTTTCCATGATTTTCAAGAAGCAAGAAAGGCAATGATGAGTCAGAAGCTCTATAAAACCAGCAGCATAGTATAGTTTAACTGCTCAATGAATTAGAAAAATGGGAACAATCATAAAGCCCGTAGTGCAAGAATGGTCTTTTTTTATATATAAATACCTGCCACAGTGGGATCTCCCATTTCGTTGCTGTAGTGCTTTGGCTCTTTCTCATTAAAAGATAATAATTTCTGAGAATAATACAAGCACTCAAGTTGAAGACTGAGAGTCCATGGAGAAATTGCATTCACACAAAGAATCTTAGCTAGATAACACATTCCCATTCACTTTTGGACTTTAATGGGATGAAATAAGAGAAGAAGATAAAGTTCAGGAAGTTGTTATTGTATTTTTGAAATAGATGCTTATGTGTTGCTGTAGAATCTGTTTAAAGACCTGGATTATATCAAGTTGTGGCACTGGCCAATGAATTGAGACTTGATAGAGCCTCTCATTTTTTATAAATATTGACCACATAGTGTAAAGTTTGCTTCCATACATATCCCTCTATTTTATAAAACAGAATGAGCAATGGCAAAAATACTTCAGGAATGAGCTACACTACAGATCATACTGATGACTTAACCACTTTGAACAGTTGTGAGGCTAGGCTGACTACATGCCATTTTTGCTCTCTTCCCTGTAGTTTTTTAGAATGGGAATGAAAACTGTTTCTAAAGAGCATAGCAGGCATGTCTAAAGGAAGTTTTACCATCTCCCAAGAGCTCCTAATTTTACTGAGAAAGTGGAAAGAAGAAAGGGAGGAAGAAAACACTTCAAAATAATGAAGTATATTTAAAAAATTAATGTAATCTCAAAAGAACTATCACAGGTAGAAATAATCAAAAAGAGTTTGACTAACACTGCGTTAATCAATGTAAAAGGAGACAGAAAACAACCAAAGAAAAAAATAAACTTAAGATCAAATATATCATTAGCCTTTTCAGTTCTTGGAAGAGTCTCAAAGGCAATATTTTCTTAAAGAAATACTGGGAAAATGTAATGGAACATGCAGCCTTATTAACCTTACTTCAGGGCTTTTCTTTTTGATGTCAAAATCTGATAGCATAGTGTCAGAAGCAGCTATTACAGGCTTGTCCCCTTCAGTTCATGACCCTTGGGAATAAAATTTTATGTAAATTCATTTTTTGTCAGTATCAGCAGCAGAGATAAAATTAAAAGGCAACATACTGTTGTAACTCTGCCTTCCCAAGCTTCAGATATGCACTTAGTAAATCTTGAGAACCATGCTCGTGATTTGTTTAGGGTCTGAATGAAGAATATTGTAGGGAGATATTGCTGATGATGAACCAAGAAGTAAATATATATATACACACATATGTTAAAATTCCTTAGACTGACCTTTGAATTTTTTCCTAATTTACTTCTGCTGTAGGTTTTCTGTTCAGTATCCTACAGTTCACTAGGGATGGAAATCCATAATCATATGAATGTTTGGGGAGCAGCTACATGGTCTGGGAAACGTCCTTTACAATTACAAGGGAGGCAAGTCCTCTGTTGATTCTGATTTGTAGAGGTAGTTTCTTTTTGCACACACATTTTATTTGAGGGCAATTTAGAGAGTCAGTAGTAAGAACATTACATTTGGGAATACTCATGTAAAGTGAATGAGAGCACTAGATCCTTTCCATCTCCATACTCTGTAAAGTATTTATAGTCACCAGTTTATAGAACTTAAAACATCTTAAATTCATATACAATCTCATTTAGAAACTGTAGTCTGTACAGTTTAGCCCACATTAAATTGGTCACAAACTGCTTTACTTGCTGCAACAGTCTCCATATGTTACCTACATGAAGGGACTATCTATTTTTCATTGATTTTTCATAGTCTTGTTCTCCCATGGGGATCCTAATTTTGTAGCTGTGAACAGTTGTGTGAATCTATAATTTTAAAAGTAAGTCCTAGTTTTAAAAGATTAATAAATCAAATTAAAACACACACAGAGCAACAGAACTTGCAAAGAGCATGTAATATTTTTTTACACTGGCTGTAAGCTAACAGTAACTATGAAGCATGTCTTGACAGACCCAGGCATCTGCTGATGCTTCTAACAGGCCCTCCTGGTTTTGCTCTGGTTTAATGGATTGTAATTACTGTAAGGATGCAAAAGCATATGCAGAGATCAGTTCTAAATTTGTTTGACCTTGACATGCAAATTAGTCATGACTAATAGAGAAAATCCTCTTTACCATTGAGCATATTCTACAAGTGGACAGATAAGCAGAACACACATTTTTAGAAACCTTGTCCCATGTCATCTTGGATTAGTATAGGTTTTCATATCTGTTCTGTTCTTCATATCTGGGAAGGCCGCTCAGCAAAAGCACCTAACTTTTTGTGCAAAGTTTTGTAGGAAAGGCAGCTTCACATTAAAGTGATATATTACTATTTTATAGGAGAATTTTTGTGATTACTTTTGAATTTCCCAGACATTGTTAAATCCTCAGCTTTCCTGAAAGATATGATGAAAGGAAAGAGAATTTCACCCTTTAGCATAAACATGATTCAGTCAGATAAAGTATGTCTATATCAGCTTTTTAGTTCAGATTATGAGGGCACTTTTGGTGCAACTCTCCCAAGTCTTCCTACACACTGTGATTTCATTTGGTGTCTGGAGCTGTCTCAGAACATGTGAGATGCTTTCCTTTGGGAGGAAAATAAGCTGGGACATTTTTCTCCAGAGGTGTTCCTAATATTTTCCAGTTGTAAAAAGGCATTCAGTCAGTAGAGTTAGACCAAGGTTAGTCTGAACTGAAAAGCTGTAAAATGGGAATAATGCAGATATAGAATCTCCAGTTATAAATGTTCTGGTCCATGAAGCTGCTCTTGCTGGTGTGAACAACTGGCTAAGGTAGGGACAGCCCTTGTGATGTCAGGTATGCACTATGCTGATATAGGAAGAGACTTTCCGCACTCCTGTCTGAGTAATGGAAAATCATTTGCTCCAGTATATGTTGAGACAAAGGGTACAGCATTAAAAGACATGTATAATATAAGGAAGATTTACAGTAGAGACAGTTCAAGGTACATTTTTAAAATACAAATTCGTGCTGTGGGGAGCTGCCTGCCCTGGTTTGACATAGATGAGTCATTCCAAGCACTGGAGACATCTGCAGACACCTAATCCTGGATAGTCAGTTCAGTAGAATTAAGACCTAGTTATTAAGTTTAATCACCAATGTTTATAGAGCAGATTACTGCTCTTAGGTACCACTGATGTAGATACTTGATATACCACTAGTGACGTACCAAGTGAGAACTTGATTTCTCAAGGCTCATTATGTAATTAGTTCATATTTTTTTCTGTGTGTATTTTACTGTAATGTCTTCATATCAGCTGCAAAATCTGCAAGGTAATTTTCACAGATAAATTATCAGAGTGCAGAAATTCTGCCATGCTAATTAAGTGTAAGAAATGTACTCACTGCATTTGTGAATATGCATATAATTTCAATGGGGTTACTTGCAAATGTATTAGAGGAGTTTATATCAGTAAGTATATAATCATGTTTTGGAAAACTTACAGTTGTTTTTATTATATTCTTGTGTTTCTTTTTCTGTAAACATGTGTGGATGCATTACACAAGTGACATAATTTATTTATTCACATGGGGATAAATTCTGTTATTCCCTCAAGCCTCCAACTAGAAGCATATTGCAAAGCTGGTTCACCCAAGTCAGAATAATTAACTATAGATTTGATGCTCTGGTTCTTTGGCCTGTTGACTTACCAAGCCCTTCCTCCCACCCATTCTGCAGGTGGCAGTTATCAAGTCATCTCATGGTCACCTGCACACCCACCATTCAGATGTCTCAGAAAAGGAGTGTCTTGGGCATCATTTCTACTATTCTGCTTTTGGCTCTGGCCAGGCCAGGAGAGAAAAGTTTCCCCTTACAGCTTCTTATGGATAAAGACACCTTGTTCATCCTTGTGGACAATTTTGTTGTTGTAAACCAATCCAGCCTAGCTACTTGAAAATGTCCAAAGTTCATGTTCCCATCCTTGCGCTGCAATGCAGATGCAAAGTATGGACACCACATGGCCTGTGCAAATCTTTCTGCTCTTTATCTGCAGAGGGGAAAGGGTGCTGCAGGGCAGAAGTGTAGCCTGTTATGAAGTGGTCTCTGACAAATCCCCTTGGGCTTGACCTCCAAGATGAATGTAATTATGTAGCTTATTTACTCTGAGTTAATAGAGTCAGCGTTCAACATTTATTGTATTTGATTAATGAAGGTGTTGCTGTCCCTTTGCTGAAGGAGAGGACAGATGTGTCTGTGGTCCGCTGCTTCCACTTAAACAAACACAAAATCAGGTTTCAAAACTTACTCAAGGACGTATTGCATCAAGAAGGGAATACATAGCCTTCAGTCTGAAATCAGCTGTCAGAAGCAGAAAATATTATCTTTTTCAACCACAAGTGAGAGAGTAGCTGTCCTTGAGCATCTAACTTTCTATACCATTGAACACTGGCCAGCGTTCAGAGCTAGTGGGGAGAAGCAACAGCCCTGCAAATCCAAGGTTGCTTCAGCCTTTTTATTCTTCATGTTCATCAGCATAATATCTTGTGTCCCCTGCTTCACATTCTCTTTCAGATGCCAGGTGCCCACAGCAGATGCTGTTTAATCTGAAGGATAGCTAACCTCTCATATTTCCTTTGATGTGCAGTACTGCCTCTCAGACACTGCATGTAATTTACTACCATTTATAGCAGGTCAGGTTCTGTATACCAAACATGTAAATGTATTAGCCTATTCCTCCCTTCATTTGGTTTATTTACTGATTTATTATTACTATTATTATATTCCACTGACTCCAACAAAGTGTCTGTTTTAAGGATAGGGTAATCACTTATGTCTTTAAAACTGAGACTATATTGTATTATCTGGCTTCAATTAGATGCCAATACCCTCTGCCACCTGTCTTTCATTCTCTAACTATCCATTGTTGCTGTTTGTACATTGCCTGCTTTTGAGCTATAGAAAGGAAACAGCTCAGTCGCTGTCTGTAAATCTATCCACTTGCCATAAACACAGAAGTGGTCTTTTGACACTTAGGCTTACTTGCTCATTCAGGGCAAAATCAGAGCAGTTGCTTGCTATGAGATTGACTTAAAAGAAAAACTTGATTTGAAACAGTAACACATACTTCTGTTTGTGAAAGACCAACAGGATGATGAAGTATTTTAGCAAAAATAAAGCATATTTAAAAAGCAAAATCTCTTTTTGTCAGACATGTCCCATTTGTAGAAGCTTAGTATTGTAATAAAATCAGTAGGAATATGCAGCAATTCATGTTACTAGTAGGCAGATGTCCGCATTGACCACACTTCAAAATCAGACGTCAGTGTTCTCTCCTATTTATAGTTCATCTGGTAAATACAGATATTATCACTGAAGCAGCAGCTTCTACACTTTTGTTTAATCTGTTAGCTCTATTGCAAGCTCCTTGAACTGAGAATGTCGGAGGTCAAGTTAATGAACATGGACTCTGCATCCCAGGGTGTAACAACAGAGACAAACAGAGACAACTTTATTAAGGAATATTCACAACATCTAGCTTAGGAGGCAGTACATGTAATCTAAACCTGGACAGGCCATGTCGATCAAGGCCATGTCAATCAAGAGCTTCTGCCCATGTTAGGGTTACAGGACAAACAACGAAACCAGCTTCACCCGCCATGTAAGGGAGGGGAGCTGTTATGGCCTTGATGGCTGGGTGATTTAGAGACAAAAGCCAACTCCTCCTCTAGAGCCTGGCTGGAGGAAGAAACAAAAGGTTGCTCTACAGAGCAATCATAGAATCCCAGAATCATAGAATGGTTTGGATTGGAAGGGACCTCTGCAGGTCATCTAGTCCAACCCCCCTGCACTGGGCAGGGACATCCCCAACTAGATCAGGTTGCTCAGAGCCCTGTCAAGCCTCACCTTGAATGCCTCCAGGGATGGGGCCCCAACCACCTCCCTGGGCAACCTGTTCCAGTGTTCCACCACCATCGTGGTGAGGAACTTCTTTCTAATCAATCATGTCCCTTTGTATCTTCTGATGGTCGCACAGTCCTAAACAGTTTACGTTGGCCTGCTCAAATGCTCAAGCTTTATTTCTGCTTGTGGTCCAGTGTTTTTCCTACGGCTACATCAAAGCTCTAATTTTATTTACAGGAAAGTAGGCAGTATCCGTGATAGTGCCACCACTGCTGACTCTTCAGCTGATGGTGCACAGTACATTTACAGAACATTTCTACATAAATATTTTCCAGGACAGAGACTCAAGGATTAGATGTGCTGTGCCAGGAAATGTGAACATTACTCCTGCTGAAAAGGCTTAACTGGAAGTGAAATTGCTTGGCATTTTTCAGGTATTGCTGCTAAAAACCTCTTGAAAAAGAGCAAAAGGATGACTTTGTGCAGGCTTGTGCTGGATAGAGTGACTTACTTTCACTGCATAGACAGCCTGCTAGTTTGTCTGGATTAGTCAAGGCCCTACAATGGTGTTCGTTTCTCATGTGCATCTGGAGGTGTGACAGTTTATCTGTGCCCAGTATTTCCAGGTCAAGAGATTGGGCAAAAAAGCTACTTGAACAGTTCCTATCAGCAGCAGCCTTTGTAACAGATTTTGACTGATGCAGGCTCCTCCTATTGTTTGGTTTTAGCAGAACATTATGCTTGCAGCCATGTACATTTATGTAGCATACAGCTTCCTCCATGGAGATGAAACCATCACTGGGCTTCCCATTGTCATATTTGGCTGCTGATAGGAAGAATAAGCTTCAAAGCTTTGTCCTGTGATACAAAGGCTTTTTTCCTCCTGAAGAAAGAAAGAGTGTATAAAAGATTTTCCTAGAAAAAAAGTATGACCTACATTTTAGATGTGGCCAAGGGTTTTCACCTCACTTTAAGGCAAATATGCTTAAACAGTCTTACATTTATTTCAGTACAGTTGGGAACATGGGACACATATCTGTACTCTACAAATCATTCTGGGTATACAAAACTGCCAGTTCAGGTTTACACTAAACTTTTCAAATCATTTCAACAACTGCTAAAGCATGATAATAAACTGAGTTAGGAAAAGTATAATATATTTTTGCTTTATGTGTACTTACAAAAATCCTTATCATAGGGGAACCAGGTAGAGGTCTTTCTGATTCCATCTGTATTTTAAAAAAGCTGACTGTAACTAACACACCCAAGAAATATCCTTGTATATAATGCAGTTTATTGCTGCATTACCTAAGTCATTCACAGCAGAATAATCATCAAAAAATGAAAAACATACATGTAGGTTTATTTTCATCACATATTTGAATATGGCAAGAATATTTACTGCTGCATCTTCCCATACATCATCAGAGTAGCTTTTGAGGGAACTAGATATTCAGACAAATTCAGACTATCAAATTATCAGAGGTAGTCATGCTGAGATTTTGTTTCTGGTGTAAACTCTTAAAATACATGGAATAAAGGCAAAGGAAGTGGACATACAGATTTAAGATCTCTGAAAGAATGGGAAAAATTAAAGAAATGACAGAAGTACTCATGGAAAGATGGGGGAGGGGAATTGTGAATATTCAAATTCTACATGTGAGCTCTCTCATCTTTGATGATGTCCATTTCCCCCTCTAAAGTGATGAAAAGCAGTGAGGAGAAATCACATCCTGTTAAGTGTCAATACAAAAATGATAAAGAACTGAAATTTATTACTGAGAAGATTATTCAGAACAATACATTTTATGCTTTTTTTTTTAAGAATGATAAGAGAAAAGTTTTTAATGCAAAAACCTAACACAGAACTAAAATCACAACTCTGTGTGAATTTGTTGTGAATCTTTGTTTGCTTCAAAAGACTGTATTTGCCAGGTATTGCATTACTGAGGAACAGCCTGGCCTGTAATTTCTAAACATTGCTGAAGTAGGAAAATCCAGGAAATACATAAACCAGTCTAGCACATGACATTCCTATTTCAGGCTACTTCTCTATGGGCAGCTTCATCGGATGTATTAACTGTGATGGCTTCTTTATTCAGTTCTGCTTTTTCTAATTTTTAACAATGAATTTCAACAGAAGGCAAGGTATAGGGATGTGAGATACAGATATTGTATGAAGTAGTATGTTGACAGATCTGGTAAACTGCTTTCAGTGATAAATATGGTTAAGTCTAGACGGAAATGATAAGCAAACAATCATTTTTAGTGATTCCTGCTGAATGTCAATATGCATTACAGCTGAGAGCTACCTCTCCTGAGCACAAATGCTACCACAGATATTTGATGAGGTTGAAAGTGTTTGGATTAGGTTAAAGGTCAACAAAGATGATATTGCTGTGGGGGTCTGCTACAGACCTCCCAACCAGAGCAGTGAGGCAGATGAAACTTTCTGTAAGTAATTGGGAGAA